>CATIWC010003785.1:0-78854 GCA_948472305.1 Vicia faba
CGCGAATCCACCATTGGAGTGTTCTAGGGTTTCGTGGCTGCAAATTTGGGGTTTCTTGGTTATGGCAAAATTAAGACATAAAACCCATGCCGTTAGAACCAGAAGATCATGGCCAATCGATTCCCCACCTCGCGCCTAATTTATGAAGCAAGATGGCCTATTCGCTATTTTTGCATATATCATATAGTGGGGGTTTAAAACCCCCGCAATCTTGTGTTATATTTTTCAGGCCAAACGCACAAACGGAGAAGACGATGACTTGTCTTCACACGATAGGTCCATTTAAATTTTAGCGCGTTTTTTGAGTTAATGTTACTAACGTGTTTTATTATATACATTATTTGTTGTCCACTAATGCTACAAAGAAAGCCAATAGCGCAGATGGTTGGTGCGTTGTCACATGAGCACTGGGACCTGGGTTCGATTCCCAGGTCCCCCACTTTGCTTCAATATTTTTTCTCTCAACATAATCCCATGCAGATTCAGTCCAAAGGTCCACCATGCAACTCATAATCCAGGTGTGCCACATGGCCACTGAAGGCAATCTAAAGGCCCAGATCTGATGAACACCATGGACCCTGGTCAAACATGCCACACGCTTTCAGAAAAGTCAAACAAAGACCATAAGCATTGGGCCCAAATTGCTGGGACAAAACCTCCACTTGGGGACAGCACCCCCTAGGGTTTGTGTTTACTTTCTTTTTCTATTATTTTTTATTATTTGTTTAATTTAATTAATTTCCATTTTAATCTTTAAATTAATTTATTTTCATAAAATATAAAAAATGATAAAAATCAGAAAAAGGACAAAAATAAATATATTTTAGTTAAATGTTATTTTGTAAATAAATTGTCAATTAATTTAGTTTTAAATTCTAGGGTTAATTTAATATTTTTTTCATAAACTTAAAAGTTGTAGAATTAGGGTTTGATTATTTTTACCTTTTCTTTTTTTACCATTATAATAATTAATTATTTATTTTTGTAAATAAAAATTGAATTAATTAATTAGGTTTAATTTTAGGTTAAATTTTAATGCTTTTCTTAATAAATTAAAAATAACTAGAATTAGGGTTAATTAACCTTTTTAATTCCATTTAATTCTCATAAAAGTCCATAAATATAAAAAACTAAAAAATATAATTTCCTTTCTCGTTTTAATTCAATTAATTTGTTAATCGTAATTTAACTTCATAAAAAAAAAGGGTCCAACGCCCTCGCATTCGATAATAATTCCAATTCGCGCATTTATTTCCTTTCTTATAATTTTAATGTAATTCTCCCAAAGCCATGTAAATTCAATATTTATATTCCTCGCACTTTACTTTATTTTTTGTCAAATCGGGTCCTGGATTTAATTTGGCGATGTGGACCCGCGCCTTTGTAATAGTTTAGGAACTTTATATTTCTCACAACTTTTTAACTGTTAATAATTGCATGCAAGAATGAATGACAAAATAAAAACGAAAGCGTAGATCACCCATGACATGACAAAACAAAATATCTGAAAACAACACACAAATCACACACCACCCCTAGGGTACGCCTCACTGTTGCCTTGCCTCGAAAGGTGATCGTCGAGTAGAGGATGTCTTAGTAAGTCCTCATGATCCGGGAACCTGGCATGAGGGTAGCTTCTAAGGTGTCTTCCTATTGCTCTGGTGATCACCATGTCCCGAACCTCGAATTGACCCGAATACCTCCAACGGTGGTGCTACCTACCTCTCAATGGTGGGATGGCACTACTTTAAAGGACATCTACACAGACGAATTCCTTAGGGTAGGTAGACGACTCTAGATACTTGCTCTAATTTCAAAAACAAATCAAAAATACTTTTCACAATGACACCTTCTCAAAAAGCTTTTGAAAGCAATTTTTCAAACACTCTTGAGGACCGATACAAGAGTCGAACTGGAATCTTCAAAGAAACTTTTTAAACCCACAGTTGAAAAGCAAACAAAACATTTTGAAAACACAATGAGCAAGTATCTAAGAGCCCATGGATAACCATGGATAGAAAGGGTGCTAACACCTTCCCTTTCTATAACCTACCTCCCGAACCGAGAGCAATCTCTTTAAGGAATTTTTCTGTGCTTTTGTCCTTTCCATTTGGAGAAAATAAAAGACGGTGGCGACTCTTGCTTCCGCGACATTTCGCGAACCAGCGTTAAACAGTCAGTTCCAGATCCACCGATCACACTGACCAACTGGTAGTTGTCAACGCCGTCAAAATCTTCTTGTCCAGAAATCCAATACCAACATTGCTTGGGGACATTCTTCACTCATTTTACACACGAACAATGAGAAAGAGGGGTGTTCTCATGTGCTGTACTCCTCTCCTTGCAAGGTGGTTTATTTTGCACCTTCCACAATCTGTCTTGAAGAATGACCAAGGCTCAAGATGGTCCCAACGATTGATGACTCTTACTCATTCTGATGTGCATTGGTGTTCTCGGTCTAGAGAAAATGTCATCATTGTCGATCGTTGCGGAGAGTTTCCTAATGTTCCTTTACTTGGAATTAGAGGAGGTATCACCTACAACCCTTGCCTAGCTTTGAGGCAATTTGGATATGCACGGAGGGATGGCCCTCATGACATGTTGATTCCTGACCTAGTTTTTGACTTCGACAACGATGCGCAAGGACTCCGCCAAAGATTCATCAGAGCTTGGGAGAGGCCCAACAAGGTTGATAGCAAGACTCTGGGACACAAGAACTCCATCCCTCTTGAGACTTATCTCAAGTGGGTACGAGCTCGAGCCCAAAGTCTAATGATGCCTTATCCTCATGTACTCCCTGTGATTAAAGAGCCCGTCAAAGAAGGAGAGGTTCCCTACACCATCCTACATCCTGACATGCCTACATCGTGGGAGGAAATGCAGAAAAGTTGGATTCAGCTCAAGGAGGAACATAATACTTTTGAAGCTAGCTTCTACGCCAGTGAGAAGAAGGTCCTAGAGCTTACCCTCCGACTCTATGAGCAAGAGGCCCTCAACACCTACATTGCCCCAAAGAGGATGCGCAATGTCTTTTTACCTTAAGAAGTTTTTGTAATATTTGGCCCATGGGGCATTTATGTACTAACAAATTTCTTCTTATTAATATGACGTGCGTTCTTCTTTGTCTGAAACAATTTTGAATGTCCTAAATCCTTGAATGCATTGCATACATAAGCATACCATTCATCATGTGCATAAGCAGGTCTCACTCCAGGCTTCCTTATCTGTCTGATGTTTATTTCAGTAGGATGGATCTCGAGCAAACAGTCAAAGACCTACAAGCTCAGAATGCACAGTTCCAGCAACTCCTGATGACCTTGGCTAAGGGTCAGGAGGATATCAAAACTCAATTGGGGAACAAAGACCCAGTGAAGAAGAAGAAAAAGAGACTCGGGGTGGCTACTTTGGGGAGAAGATTTGACGGAGAAGCTCGGAGAGTGCTTGAATTTCCTCCTATCTCTGATGAAGGAACCAACAAAGGAGGTGGAGCTGCGGTACCTTCCGAGTCTGATGCGGAAGAAGAAGAGGTCGAAGAGGATGAAGATTATTCTGATCAGCAATACCCTCCATCCGATGATAAGTACAAAGGGCTAGAAGACAGGTTATCTGCCATGGAGCTACAAAGAGTACCGGGTTTGGATTTTGAAGACTTGGGTTTGGTCGCCGGGATTGTGATTCCCCCAAAATTCAAAGTGCCAGTTTTTGTGAGGTATGATGGGCTGTCCTGTCCAAAAATGCATCTCAGGTCCTACGTGAGAAAGATTCAACCCTATACGGCAGATAAAAACCTTTGGATTCATTTCTTTCAAGACAGCCTTTCTGGAGCTCAGTTGGAGTGGTTTTATCAGCTAGAGGGAACCAGCGTCCGAAATTGGGAAGATTTGGCCACCGCTTTCTACAAACAATACCAGTATAATTCTGACCTTGCTCCTACTCGTACCCAACTTCAGGGTATGTCGTTAGGAACAGGCGAGGGATTCAAAGAATATGCACAAAAATGGAGGGATTTGGCTGGCAGGGTGCAGCCTCCTTTAACCGATCGTGAGCTTGTTGATATGTTTCTTGGGACCCTATCTGGGCCGTTTTTCAATCATCTGATTGGTAACTCTTCCGCGGGGTTTACCGATTTAATCTTAACAGGCGAAAGAATAGAAGCTGGCATCAAGTCAGGAAAGATTCAGAAGGGTGTTGCTGCAAGTGTTGAGAAAAAACCTTTTAAGAAGGAAACAACTGTGGTATATTCTCAGAGAAGAGCAGGGAAGACGGAGCGTCGGCCAACTGTGGGGGCCGTAATGATTCAAAACACTCCAAGCGAGTTGCCTCGCTATAACCAGTCCAGACCAAATCAACAACGAGTGGAACGGCCACAACGGCAGTTCACCCGTATGAATATGACTCCAGCGCAAGTGCTTCCCCATCTGTTGAAGTTGAATCTCGCCACCATCAAGGAGGCACCAAAGAATGTGAATACGTCCTCTCCGCATTATCATGCTAATGCTAAATGCGCCTACCATTCAGACAGTGTTGGGCACGACACCAATGATTGTTGGGCACTCAAGCATAAAATCCAAGACCTGATAGAGGCGAAGGAGGTGGAGTTTGACGCTCCAGAGAAGCCTAATGTGATATCTGCACCCATGCCGAAGCACGGCCGAAATGTCAATGCCATTGAAGAAGATTTGTATGTTGCTGATGTCAAAAATCTGACTACTCCATTGCTAACTATTAAGTTGAATCTGTTGAGGGCCGGGATCTTCCCGGGATGTAAAGAAGACTGCTATTGTTGTTACTCTCTGCCGTTTGACTGTCCGTTACTGAAGAAAGGCATCCAAGGCCTTATGGATAGTCGACAAATTTTGTTTGAAAAAGTTTCCGCTGTTCCAGTTCATACTGAAGATGTCTCAATCATAACCATTCACGCCAATCTTTCCAAGGCCGTCAAAAAGCCTGTTAAGATTACACCAGCTACGAAATCTGTTCCTTTGAAGATAACAATGCCAGGGCCTGTTCCCTATGTTTCTGAGAAATTGATACCTTGGAACTATGGCGGTGACGTCTACTACCATGGTATCAAACAAATCGAAATAACTGAAGAAAGTTCGGATGATGAAGAAGCCAGCATTGGTAACATTGCGGGCACGAGCAAAATCACCAGGAGCGGGAGAATATTTTCTCCAGAGATTGCCCCTCCAAAAGCAATCTTTGGACCCTCGTCAGCTGATAAGGTCATCCCTGCGCCAATAAAACTCTCCGCTAGAACCCTATTGATTGAAGATGTTGTTGTTCCTAATACTGTCCCTCCTACCGCTGCTGATAAAGGTAAGGGAATCCAAGATGAGCTCGTCAGAACGAGGGCTCAACCCTTGGTCATCCCGGAAACCTCCAAGAAGGAAATGGATGAGATTTTGAGGATAATCAAAAGAAGTGATTACGATGTAGTAGAACAGCTGGGGCAAACCCCCTCAAAGATCTCCATGCTGGCACTACTACGTTGCTCAGAAGCGCACGCTAAAGCCCTGATAAAATTCCTGAAGGCAGCCCATGTGCCCCAGGAGACCTCTGCGGATCAATTTCAAAATTGCGTGGCTAGCCTGACTGCGGACAATGGATTAGGTTTTTCTGATGCCGACCTAACTCCTAAAGGTAGAAATCACAATGATGCTTTGCACATTTCGGTCGAGTGCCAGGGAACCACCCTCGCACATGTCTTGGTCGACACCGGTTCGTCGTTGAATGTATTGCCCAAGAAGGCCTTGGACCGGCTAGACTGTGAAGGGTTGGAATTGAAGCCGAGTGATATTATTGTCAGAGCTTTCAATGGTTCGAAGAGAATGGTCCATGGGGAGGTTGAAATTCCCGTCAAGATAGGCACCGAGGTGTTTAAATCTACTTTCTATGTGATGGACATCCGTCCGTCATATTCTTGCTTATTGGGTAGACCTTGGATACACCATGCTGGGGCGGTCACCTCCTCCTTACATCAGATGTTGAAGTATCCTGTCAAGGGAAAGATCATTACTGTCCATGGCGAAGAGGAGTACATGATTAGCCACTTAAATTCTTTCCGGTACGTGGAGGTTGAAGGAGAGTTCATTGAAACGCCTTTTCAGCATTTCGAAGAAGTCCTTCCTGAAATAGCAGTAGCAAAGTTGGCAGCTGAGACGCCGAGGCAGATGGCCAGGATGGCATCTCTGGAGGACGCAAGGGCCGCAATAAAGGAAGGGAAAAATTCAGCATGGGGGCAGTTACCTGACATTCCGCATAAGACAGACAAATTTGGATTAGGGTTCACTACCGCAGGCCAGAAAGCTATGCGCCGTGCGAAGATTGAAAGGGCGCCAGTCAAAATTTCTCCCTACGGAATCAACGCTTTGGAGGATGAGGACAAAGAGAGCAACATCGAAGAGTGGATCTACCCGACTGTCAAAGGGGGGTTGAGCAACTGGGAGGCAAAAGACTTTGTCCCCATCACTTTTATTCATCAGTAATTTATCTGTTAAACATTTCTTATTTGGTCTGTAATATTTATTTTCAAACAATCCGTACACTATCTTTTCACCTCATGCCTTGCCCGGGGCATGTAGGTCCACTTGTAAGGGTTTTGATTATTTTTCATATCCATATGCCATGTTTAATGATTCATTGGACGTTTTTCATTTGATAAACTGCTTGTGTTCATTTTCTTTCCTTTTGCATTTTTTGTTTAAGGATGGCTATCCCTTACACACACCCACACTCACCAATGCAGGTACCCATCCACTCCGGATTCCATGGGTGACGATTCTGCTATATCTTTCAATAACTCTGAAGATCTGGTCAATCAAGCCGAGTATGAAGATGACGAAGGTTATGAAGTACCAGGGGAACTAGCCAGACTTCTACAGCAAGAGGAAAGGGCCATCCTACCGCATGAAGAGCCATTGGAAACTGTCAACTTGGGTACAGAGGAAGACCGGAAGGAGGTGCAAGTGGGTGCCAACCTGAAACCGAGTGTCAAGGAATGCCTGATACAGTTGTTGAATGAGTATGTTGAGATCTTCGCTTGATCTTATGAAGACATGTCGGGTTTAGACACAGACATCGTGGTTCACCGTCTCCCCATAAGAGAGGATTGTCCACCAATCAAGCAAAAAGTTCGCCGAATGAGGCCCGATATGTCTGAAAAGATCAAAGCAGAAGTGATGAAGCAATTCGACGCTGGCTTTTTGGCTATTACGTCCTATCCTCAATGGGTCGCTAACATCGTGCCAGTACCTAAGAAAGATGGCAAAGTCAGGATGTGTGTGGACTACCGGGATTTGAATAGGGCCAGCCCCAAAGATGATTTTCCGCTACCTCATATTGACATTTTAATCGAAAATACAGCTCAGCACAAAGTGTTTTCCTTCATGGATGGATTCTCGGGCTACAATCAAATCAAAATGGCCCCCGAGGACATGGATAAAACTACTTTTGTCACACAATGGGGCACTTTCTGTTATAAGGTGATGCCGTTCGGTCTGAAGAACGCAGGGGCAACTTATCAACGCGCCATGGTAGCTTTATTTCATGATATGATACATCATGAGATTGAAGTTTACGTAGATGATATGATAGCTCGGTCACAAACAGATGAAGAGCACCTTGAACATCTGGAGAAGCTGTTTGCCAGGTTGAAAGAATACAAGCTCAGGCTGAATCCAAGTAAATGCACTTTTGGAGTTAGGTCTGGTAAACTCCTGGGATTCATTGTAAGCAACAAAGGCATTGAAGTCGATCCAGCAAAAGTAAAAGCGATACAAGAGATGCCTGCTCCCCGTACTGAAAAGGAGGTTAGAGGGTTCTTGGGGCGCTTGAACTACATTGCCAGATTCATCTCGCATCTGACTTCTACCTGTGAACCAATTTTCAAACTCTTGAAGAAAGATCAGGTAGCTGAATGGAACGGCGATTGCCAAGCTGCTTTTGATAGAATCAAGGAGTATTTGCTAGAACCTCCTATTCTGATGCCACCCGTCGAAGGAAGACCATTGATCATGTATTTGACCGTCTTGGATAACTCAATGGGGTGTGTTTTGGGCCAGCATGACGAGTCTGGTCGAAAAGAGCATGCTATTTATTACCTTAGCAAAAAGTTTACCGACTGTGAGACTCGCTACTCACTGCTCGAGAAAACTTGATGCGCTTTGGTATGGGCTGCTCGCCGGCTAAGGCAGTATATGTTGACTCATACTACCTTGTTGATTTCCAAAATGGATCCTATCAAATATATCTTCGAAAAGCCCGCCTTATCTGGAAGGATAGCCAGATGGCAAATAATCCTGACTGAGTATGACATCCAGTACACCACCCAAAAAGCTATAAAAGGGAGTGTACTAGCTGACCATCTAGCTCATCAAGCTATCGAAGATTATCAACCCATGAGATTTGACTTCCCAGACGAGGACATCATGAATTTGGACAACATTGAAGGTAACGGACCGTATGACGGACCCGAAAAGGGATCCCGATGGACCCTGTACTTTGATGGTGCTTCAAATGCACTTGGAAACGGTATCGCGCGGTACTCATTTCTCCGGAAGGTTGTCACACACCTTTCACGGCCCGACTCTGCTTCAGCTGCACAAACAACATGGCTGAGTATGAAGCTTGCATCTTTGGTCTCAAGGCTGCTATAGACTTGGGGATCAAATCTTTGATCGTATTTGGGGACTCGGCTTTGGTCATCAGCCAAATCAAAGGAGAGTGGGATACCAAGCATCCTAATCTTATCCCATACAAAGAACATGTCCTGACATTGTTGCCTCATTTCGAGCAAATTACCTTCGAGCATTTCCCGCGAGAAGAGAATCAGCTAGCAGATGCTCTAGCCACAATGTCCTCCATGTTTAAACTCAACTGGGATAACGAGGCTCCCTAAATCACCATCGAGCGAATGGATGAACCTGCGCATTGTCACGAGATTAATACCGAAGAAGTAGTGGAACAACCTTGGTTCCATGAAATCAAAAGGTATCTCGAGACCAGAGATTATCCTGAAGGAGCTTCCGTAAATGACAAGAAGTTCTTAAGGAAATTTGCTGCTAAGTTCTTCCTGAGCAACGACATCCTTTACAAACGAAGCCATGATTGTGTATTACTCTGATGCGTAGACAAAGCTGAAGCAGAGTTGATCATGACCGATATACACAGCGGCACATTTGGCACCCACTTGAGCGGGCATACAATGGCTAAGAAGATCCTAAGGGCAGGCTATTACTGGTCTACCATGGAAGCTGACTGCCATCAACACTCCCGTACTTGCCACAAATGTCAAGTCTACGCTGACAAAGTTCATATCCCTCCGGTTCCTCTCAACGTTCTGACTGCTCCTTGGCCATTTGCAATGTGGGGCATTGACATGATTGGAGAGATCAAGCCCACGACTTCCAACGGACATCGCTTTATCCTGGTTGCCATTGACTATTTCACCAAATGGGTCGAAGCAGCTTCCTTCGCCTCTGTTACTAAAAATGTGGTTGCCCGCTTTATCAAGCAAAATCTCATATGTCGGTATGGTGTTCCAGACAGGATCATCACAGACAACGGTACAAATCTGAATAACACAATGATCACCGCTTTATGCGAACAGTTCAAGATTTATCATCACAATTCATCTCCCTATCGGCCGAAGATGAACGGTGTTGTTGAAGCTGCGAACAAAAACATTAAGAAGATCATTCAGAAAATGACAGTCACTTACAAAGACTGGCATGAGATGTTACCGTTTGCCTTACATGGATACCGTATGATGGCACGTACTTCAACCGGGGCAACCCCATTTTCTTTGATGTATGGCATGGAAGCTGTCTTGCCTATGGAAGTCCAGATTCCTTCTCTAAGGATTATGAAGGATGCAGGTTTGAATGAAGATGATTGGATGCAGACCCGACTTGACCAACTCAATTTGATTGACGAGAAGCGACTCGCTGCTATATGCCATGGTCAGACGTATCAAAAACGGATGATCAAGGCCTTCAATAAGAAAGTCAGACGTCAAGTGTATCAAGTCGGAGATCTCGTAATCAAGCGGATTATCTTGCCGCAAAGTGATCCCAGGGGCAAATGGACTCCTACGTATGAAGGACCATTTGTGATCAAGAGCTTATTTTCTGGTGGTGCAATGATTCTGACCACCATGGACGGCGACGATTTGCCGCACCCTGCGAATGCAGACATAGTCAAAAGATACTACGCATAAAATAACCCGACAAGTCGAAAACCCGAAAGGGCGGTGTGATACGGTGGGAGAACTGACTTGAGGTTTTGCGTTTGTATTCGCAAATGTTGCGGTTAGCAAGAGTCGCCACCGACTTTTTATTTTATCCTAAGGAAAGGTTTAAAAAGCACAGCAAAAACCTTTGAGATGTTTTCTTGGGTTCGGGGAGTAGATTATAGAAGGGGAAGGTATTAGCACCCCTTCTATCCATGGTTATCCATGGGCTCTTAGGTACTTGCTTAGATCACTTGCCTTTTGTTTTTAATTTTTTGAAAATGGTGCTTGAGTGTGTGTGGGTTTGAAAGTATTTTGAAAAGAGGCCAAGGTGGCGGCAACCTTTGTAATGATCCATGTTGGGATGTATACAAAGGTGTATGTCTTTTGAAAAAAAGTTTTCATTTGTTTTTGAAAGTTGTTTTGAAAGTGTAGTGATGTGTGAAAAAAAAAACAGGCAAGTGTTTTCATTTTGCAAGTTTGACAAGTACTTAAGAGCGATCTACCCTAAAGTTCTCAAAGGTTTTGTTATGTTTTTAACCCTTTTAACAATTTTGTTCCACCATTGTATTTGGTGGACAATCTTGTGTTAGGATGTGAAAGGGACGGGCGCGGGTCATCGTTTAGACCATGAATGCAATGGTGCCAAGTGTCTTTGGCAATTTTCTTTGAAGGGACTATGATCATTCCGTTTTAGGCAACATTCGAAAGAGTCATCGAGGGACTTATGATCATTTGATTTTGTTTTGCCAAAGATACTCGACGTGCAAGCATGGTCCATTTTGGAAGGCAACAAGTGGATATAACCCTAGGGGTGTTAGTGTGCAAGTGTGTTTTATTGCATACAAGAGTTTTTCTTTGAATTAGGTTTTTCTATTTCATTGATTTTATCTTGTCATACACATCCTAATTACTAGCAATAAGAAGCGGAAATATAAAATTCTACGCTATTACAACAATTAGGGGAGGGGGATACACATTTGTACATGGGGGGTTCAACGAGAAAAATAGACAAAAAAGAAAATAGCGAAAAACAAGATATATATAGAGAGAGAGGGAGCCCTCGCGCTGTTGGGAGGCCATCAGAAGTTCTGATCCAGATCCACTGTCAGATGATCAACCTGTTGGTGAAACTGGATGAGTCAGAACTTCTGACTCTAGAACCTGCAAAACAGAACCTTGTTAGTGGGGAAATCAGAAGTTCTGATTTCCCTGCGCTGCAAGACAGAAGTTTGTTAGTGGAGAAACCAGAAGTTCTGATTCTGCTGAAAAGGCAATAACTCTCAGAGGTTCTGATGTCATTGACAGCAAAACAAGCTTCAGATGTGCTAACGTCAAAGTCAGCACTTGGCTTTTTCCTGTACTAATCAGAACATCTGCAATCCTGTTGTTACTCCACAAAACAGGAAACATATTTGGAACAGATCCAGCAAAATAGCAAAAATGTTTCAGAGGTCAGAATCACCAAGGTCACAGGCAAGTCCTATACTGGCTCAGAACGTTCTGAGGTATGAAAGTCCTCAGAACATAAACAGCAATAACATGAATATTTACATTATGTTACTTGAATATGCACAGCTGATGATGCTTAACAGTGTGGTGAGGGTCAGCAGGTGCTTACCTGACTGTCTGGAAAATGGTGGGTGAAAGTTAGCTTTTGGTTCTGGTGGTTGTTCTGGACAGATTTGGAAAAGGGGAAGTGAAGGTGTATACGTGTATAGGGTCAGAAGTTTGGAAAGAACGTTTTTGGTTTACAGAAAAGAGCTGGATGTTTGATGAAGTTGAAGGTAAGAAACTTAAAGTTATGAAACAAAGCTGGAGATTTTGGCAGAGTTTCAGAATGTTATGTTGCTAGGAGTTTCGTTTCTCTCTTAGCAGTTTTTTTGTTTCTTTTCTTGAACGTCTTTTACAGTGGTGAAAGCTCCCTATTTATAGGCAAAGTTCTTGTGGATGCCTTGAACATTTAAGGCGCCAACAGAGTTTGAATTTGTTCTTTGACAGAAATTCCTGGGAAGTTGTGATAACAGCTATCTTTCAGCCTAGGTAGCAGCAGCAGGCGTAGATTGGGGGAAGTGACCTCTGAAGTGGGCGGTGGCGTGAAGACCCATGCCAGAATCTGTGCAAAAGCATTTTCCAAGCCACACGTGAATGCTCAGGAGTGGTTGGAAGCATTAATGGGCATTAAATGGTGACAAGACCTGTCAATATCAACATTCTGGTAAGGGAAACCAGCGTTGAATCAGCAGCGTAAACCATGCTCTGGCCTTGGCTACTTGTTGTCTTAGCAAACTCTGGAGATTCTCCTGGTTTTCTGGTACATTCCTTGGATCTACTTCTGGACAATATGGACTTAGAGATTCTGTATCAATGTGACACCTATCCTTCTGACCTTTCATCTTCTGATTTCAACCTGTTCTGAAGGAGCCTTCATACTTTCCTGTTTCTCTTGCATTCCTTTAGCAAGTTCTGACTGAGCTTGTGTAACTGCTGAAGGGGTATGTTCTGTTTGAGGCTTACACTCTGAACCACGTTTACAACTTCTGATTGAACTGATGTAGCTGCTGAAGAGCCAACTTCTGACCACGCTGAGCCAAGCTTGCAACTTCTGACCGTCTTCATCTGGAATGGGTCCAGAAGTTCTGAAGCGCTGATTTTTCTAAAAACACTTATTTTAAAGAAGCACCTAGAATTTGATTTTCCTCAAGATGAAAGCGTTGTTTCCGGAGTTTGTGAGACCATCTTGCTCTTGTAAATGGCTTGCTTGGGCAAAAGGATAACCCAGGACTTGGATTTGTTTCAGGGGACTTTGAAAAATCTAAGATGGTTTCCTGAAGAAAGGGAGGGCAAATTTTGGGGTACAACAGTTGCCCCTGTTCAATCTTCTTGAACCTGAAGAGTTAGATTGGCGAGTTTGACTTTCGCGACTCGAGGGTAAAAGGAGATTGGACACCAGAGTGCCCGAAAATTTGCACTCGCCTAGTAGAGTATCAGCAATGGGAATGGGCTTACAGCTGCCATTTGGAGAGGCGGTAGATAGGGAGATGGGCTTACAGATGCCATCCGGAGACGTGACAGAACCTTGTCGGGAATGGGTTTATAGATGCCATTTGGAAGTGTCGATCGCATAAGAGATTCCTTAGCGAGAAACTTGTATATTTGAGAAAGACGGATGTTTTCCTGGCTTGTTACAGGTGTTTGATCTTCAATCTCCTTATGCAGGTGTGCCCTGGCTAGATACAGGTATCGAATCTACAATCGGTTGCTCACAGATGTGCCCTGGCTGGATACAGGAGTCGAATCTGGAAATAGTAGTTAATAGATGTGCCCTGGCTGGATACAGGAATCGAATCTTCGGACTCTTCAGACGTGCCCTGGCTAGATACAGGAATCGAGTCTGGAAACGTTGTAGTTTATAGATGTGCCCTGGCTGGATACAGGAATCGAATCTTTAAACTCTTCAGACGTGCCCTGGCTAGATACAGGAATCGAGTCTGGAAACGTTGTAGTTGATAGATGTGCCCTGGCTGGATACAGGAATCGAATCTTTGAACTCTTCAGACGTGCCCTGGCTAGATACAGGAATCGAGTCTGGAAACTGATCACTCTCAGATATGCCCTGGCTAGATACAGGTATCGAATCCGGAATTTGTGACAGTTGAAGGTAGTTGTTTTTTGGGATCGTCTTTTTTTTTCTTTTCTGAAAAGGCAAAAACATAAGTTGTATGCAATGTCGTGATGTATGATATGCACGATGTCATGATGCTCAATCATGAGATAGTGTTGTATGTGCTTTATCATGTATGTAAACGAGATGTATGAAAATGTGAAATGTTTATGAGTGTAACTTCATCTTAGGAAAGTAAATCCTTGACGAACAGCCGGGGAGTTGCTCTGTGGAAGAGATACTTGGCCGAAGTTTGATGAGAGGCCTGCTTGAGGACTTTAATGATGGATTCCGTTGGGGATAATGATGATAAACTCTGCTGGGGATTTGAAAGATAAACTCCGCTGAGGATGATCTTCCGTGGCGATTAGCTGAGGATAACCCAGTTATAAGCCCTCGTGAGGAATGACTCTGAATAAAGTTAGGGAGAGACGTCCGTATTCTGCAGGGAACAAGCTTCCAGAATCTACTGGGGATAAGCTTTAGGACCTGCCGGGGTGGTTTTGCCTTTTCAGGATTGACGGGGAATCAACTCAGCTTGGGGAGAGTATTGCCGACTCTTGTCTTACTCTGCAGGGCGTTGAGATGATTTAGTCACATCCTTCAGTTGAATCTAACCGGGTACCTTGGCGGCCAAAGCAATCAGACTGCATCGGACAACTTCACATTGCCCCTGTTTCAGATGTCACCTGCAATTGATCTTTTGTTTCATATGCAAATTTTTATGAATCAGCAATTTTAATGTCAAATGCATATATCAAAAATGAACATTGGACGTTCTTCGCAAGACAAAACAGAAAAAAGAAAACAATGGTAATTTGTATGGACAAGTGAATTTGTATTGATTTGAACTTTGCCTGTGAATAGGCGTTTTTATACAAGAGGCTGACATCCTAGTAAGAGGACGCCGCCAAATAACATAGAATTTTGAAAAGGAAACAAAACAGCTATGTGAACGATCTCACTGGGTTCCAACTCTGCTATTGCCTTTATGTCTCCGGGCGTCTCATCGCTTTGCTGCCTGGTTGAAGATGAAGCTGATTGGTCGATGCCAAAGTCTGAGCCATGTAGTTGATACCGAATTCTGGATGCGATGTGATCCAATGAGACATAGTGTTACGCTTTTATCCCTAACTTTTGCCTGGACCGCCCTTTCGGGTTTTCAGTCCACCGGGATACCCATTTTTGCCCAAGCCGCCTTTTCAGGTTTTCGACTTGCTGGGTGTACAGATTTTTATTCATTTCATCCCTTATTTTTGCCCGAACCCTTTTGGTTCGCCGGGAAGCCCTTATTTTTGCCTAGGTATGTCAACCTAGCGGGTCTTTTATTTATGCGTAGTATCTTTTCACTGTGTCTGCATTGGCGGGGTGAGGAAGGTCGTCACCATCCATGGTGGTTAGGATCATGGCTCCTCCTGAGAACACACGTTTAACCACAAATGGCCCTTCGTAAGTAGGGGTCCATTTGCCCCTGGGATCACTTTGAGGAAGGATGATGCGTTTGATTACCAGGTCCCCAACTTGATACTCTTGCGGTCTGACTTTCTTGTTAAATGCCCTAATCATCCGTTTTTGATACGTTTGACCATGACAGATAGCAGTGAGCCTCTTTTCGTCAATCAGATTTAATTGATCAAGTCGAGTCTGGATCCAATCATCTTCCTTCAAGTCTGCATCCTTCATTATCCGGAGAGAGGGTATCTGGATTTCAATTGGCAAGACGGCCTCCATGCCATAGACCAAGGAGAAGGGAGTTGCCCCGGTTGACGTTCTGGCTGAGGTGCGGTACCCATGAAGAGCGAACGGTAACATCTCGTGCCAATCTTTATAGGTTACTGTCATCTTCTGCACAATTTTCTTGATATTTTTATTGGCTGCCTCTACAGCCCCATTCATCTTCGGCCGGTAGGGAGAAGAATTGTGGTGCTGTATTTTGAATTGTTCACAGAGTTCAGTGATCATTGTGTTATTGAGATTGGTACCATTGTCCGTAATGATTCTTTCCGGGACGCCGTACCGACAGATCAGATTATGCCGGATAAATCGTGCCACGACGCTCTTGGTTACTGTGGCATAGGACGCTGCCTCAACCCACTTTGTGAAGTAATCGATTGCTACTAGGATGAAGCGATGCCCATTAGATGCCGTAGGTTTGATCTCACCGATCATGTCTATGCCCCACATTGCAAACGGCCAAGGTGCAGTCAGAACATTCAAAGGAACCGGAGGGATATGCACCTTGTCAGCATAGATCTGGCATTTATGACAAGTTCGGGAATGTTGGTAACAATCGGCTTCCATTGTGGACCAGAAATATCCTGCCCGAAGGATTTTCTTAGCCATGGTGTGTCCACTGGAATGTGTTCCAAACGTGCCTTCATGTAATTCCATCATAATTTTCTCTGCTTCAGCCTTATCCACACAACGTAGCAGAGTTGAATCATGGTTCCGCTTGTAGAGAATGCCGTTGCTGAGGAAGAATTTTGCGGCAAACCTCCTCATGAACTTCTTATCATTGACAGATGCACCTTCAGGGTATTCCTGAGCTTCCAAGTACCTCTTCACCTCATGATACCAGGGTTTTTCAATAACCTTCTCAGTCTCGAGCTCGCAGCAGTATGCCGGTTCATCCAACTTCCAGATTATGATTCGGGGAGCCTCATTGTCCCATTTAACTTTGAACATTGAAGACATCGTGGCTAGTGCATCCGCCAGCTGATTCTCCTCTCTGGGGAAATGCTCAAAAGTTATCTCTTCAAAGTGGGGAAGCAAGGTCGACACATACTTCTTGTAAGGAATAAGATTCGGGTGTTTCGTATCCCACTCGCCTTTGATCTGATTGATCACAAGAGCGGAATCTGCGAAGACACTTAGAAATTTGATCCTCAAGTCGATTGCAGCTCGTAAACCCATGATACATGCCTCATATTCTGCCATGTTGTTGGTGCAGTTGAAACATAATCGGGCGGTGAGTGGAGTATGAGTTCCTTTGGGGGATATGATTACAGCGCCGACGCCGTTACCCAAAGCATTGGAGGCTCCATCAAAGTGCATAGACCATCGGGATCCTTCCTCAGGTCCTTCATCCGGTCCAGGTACTTCACAGTCAGTTACCGCCATGATGTCTTCGTCCGGAAAATCAAAGTACAATGATTGGTAATCGTCCACAGGTTGGTGTGCCAAATGATCTGCCAGTACACTTCCTTTAATTGCTTTCTGAGTTGTATACTGGATGTCATATTCTGTTAAGATCATTTGCCATCTCGCTATTCTTCCGGACAGAGCAGGTTTTTCAAATATGTACTTGATGGGATCCATCTTTGAAATTAATAGAGTAGTGTGAGTCAGCATATACTGTCTCAGCCGGCGAGCAGCCCATACAAGAGCGCAGCAAGTTTTCTCAAGCAGTGAGTAACGAGACTCATAGTCGGTAAACTTTTTGCTCAAGTAATAAATAGCGTGCTCTTTTCGGCCAGACTCGTCATGCTGCCCCAGCACACACCCCATTGATTTATCAAGCACTGTCAAGTATAGTATCAGAGGTCTTCCTTCCACCGGTGGCATAAGAATGGGTGGCTCTTGGAGGTATTCCTTTATCTTTTCAAAGGCAGCCTGACATTCATCATTCCAGCGTACTACTTGATCTTTCTTCAGTAATTTGAAGATTGGCTCACAAGTAGCAGTCAGATGTGAGATGAATCGGGCAATGTAATTCAGTCATCCCAGGAAACCTCTGACTTCTTTCTCTGTTCTTGGAGTCGGCATCTCTTGTATGGCTTTTACCTTGGCAGGGTCCACCTGAATACCTTTATCGCTTACAATGAAACCTAGCAATTTTCCGGATCTTACCCCAAAGGTACATTTGTTGGGGTTCAACCTTAGCTTGTATAACTTGAGTCGGTCAAATAACTTCCTCAGATGGTCAAGGTGCTCCTCCTCAGTTTGAGACCTTGCAATCATGTCATCAACATATACTTCAATCTCATGATGGATCATATCATGAAATAAAGCGACCATGGCACGTTGATAGGTTGCCCCAACATTTTTCAATCCGAACGGCATGACCTTATAGCAGAAGGTGCCCCACTGAGTCACAAAGGTAGTCTTCTCCATATCTTCTGGAGCCATCTTGATCTGATTATACCCTGAAAATCCATCCATGAAGGAGAACACCTTGTGTTGAGCTGTATTGTCAACAAGGACATCAATGTGAGGTAGGGGGAAGTCATCCTTGGGGCTGGCCCTGTTCAGATCCCTGTAGTCAACACACATTCTGACTTTATCGTCCTTCTTCGGTACTGGCACTACATTGGCAACCCACTGAGGGTATGAAGTCACTGCAAGGAATCCGGCATCAAACTGCTTCATAACCTCGGCCTTGATCTTTTCAGACATTTCTGGACGCATCCGTCGGACTTTTTGCTTTACCGGAGGGCAATCTTCCTTGGTTGGCAGATGGTGAACTACAATGTCGGTATCCAACCCAGGCATATCTTCATAGGACCAAGCAAAAATCTCCATGTAATCTTGTAGCATTTGGATCAATCGTTGCTTCACGCCGAGCTCTAGATTGGCACCAATCTTGACCTCTTTCCTATCCGTCTCGGTACCCAGGTTAATTGTCCCCACCGGCTCTTCATGTGGTTGAATAGCTCTCTCTTCTTGGAGTAGCAGTCTTGCGAGTTCACCAGGCACTTCGCAATCATCTTCACCTTCGTCTTCGGCCAAGTTGATCGGATTTTCGAAGTCATAACTGGAAGTAGCAGAGCTGTTACCAGTGAGATCCAGAGTGGATTGAAACCTGTATAAGTGAGTGTGTGTAAATATAGCTGTTTTGCAATATATATAACACAGAAAGGAAAAGAGCACAAGATTTGAAATGCAACAAACGTCCAATGTTTTGATTGATGATATATGAAAATGTCATACAAAAAGCCCTCACAAATGGAGCTACGATGCCCCGGGTAGGACACCGAGCCAACAAAGTTTTAACATATTGTTTGTTACAAATTTGGAAATCAAAAGAAATCAATTACTGCGTGACAAAGGTGATAGGGGTAAAATCTTTTGCCGTCCAGTTGCTTGGTCCGTCGCTGGTAGTCGGGTAGATCCAACTGTCAAATTCTGCTTCCTCTACATCCTCCTCGATAGCATTCACCCTTGAGCTGGAAATAAACACCGGAGCCTTTCTGATCTTCTCTTTGCGCACAGCCCTCTGAGCCTCTGCAGTAAAGCCTAGCCCAAACTTGTCGTTCTTCTGAGTGAAGTCAGGAAGCTGACCCCAGTTTGCACAATCGCCTTTCTGAACCACAGCCCGGGCATCCCTTAGGGAAGCCATTTTCAAGGAAACATTCTCTTCGACCGCTGTCTCCGCTGCTGCTGAAATTGGATGCACTTCCTCGAAATGTTGAAAGGGGGTTTCAATAAACTCCCCATCCATCTCAATGTATCTGAAGGAATTCAAATGGCTCACCATGTACTCCTCTTCTCCTTGCACAGTGACAATCTTTCCCCTGACAGGGTACTTCAGCTTCTGGTGTAAGGTGGAGGTCACTGCCCCAGCTTTATGGATCCAAGGTCGACCCAGTAGACAAGAGTACGATGGACGTATATCCATCACATAAAAAGTAGAGTCAAACACTTGAGAGCCCACACGAATAGGGATGTTAACCTCTCCATGAACCATCCTTTTTGAACCGTCAAAGGCCCTGACGATGATATTGCTGGGTTTCAATTCCAGGCCTTCATAATCCAGACGATCTAAAGCCTTTTTCGGTAGAAAATTCAAGGAAGAACCAGTATCCACCAATACATGCGCCAGAGTAGTGCCCCTGCATTCGATAGAGACATGCAGGGCATCATTGTGGTCTCTTCCTTTCGCAGTCAGGTCAGCATCTGAGAAACCCAAGCCATTGTCTGCTGTCAGATTTGCTATGCAATCAGTGAACTGGACTGCAGACGTTTCCTGCGGCACATGGGCCGTCTTGAGAAATGAGATCAAGGCCTTAGCATGGGCCTCAGAGCATAGCAATAAAGAGAGCATGGAGATCTTGGAGGGCGTATGCCCCAGCTGCTCGACAACATTGAAGTCACTCTTCTTTATTATTTTCAGGATCTCCTCCATTTCTTGTCGGGAGGCCTCAGCATTTATGGGTATTGGTGCCTCCATTCGGGCAGGCTCTTCTTCAATCCCTTTGCCCCGGGCATTTGATGACTCGGCAGCAGGGGAAACAACTTGATCAGCAACAGGAACAGGTAAACTTGTAGGCTTTATAAGGAGGGGTCTTCGAATAGCGGGCGGTGCAATGTCAGGCGAGAAGAGCCTGCCACTGCGGGTGACCTTGGCTGGACCAGTGATATCGCAGATACTGGCGCCAGTGTCGAATTCTTGTTTGATTCCATTCACATATACGTCTGCCCCATAATGCCAAGGGACAGCTTTATCAGACACATAGGGGAGAGGCCCCGGAACAGTAATAACCACAGGTGCAACAGTCATGATCTGAACAGGCTTCTTCGGGAGAGTCTTGATTGGATTATTGAAGATGGTAACCACGGAAACTTCTTTTATTGGAACCACTTGAACAACAGACTTCTGAAACAAAATCTCCTTACTATCCATTAGGCTTTGGATACCTAACTTTAGCAAGGGACAACCAGATAGGGAAACCGCACAGAACAGGCAACCTTCACTGCAACCCGGAAATAAACCGGCCCGCAGTAGGTTCTTCTTGACAGTCTTCAGAGGGGTAACAACTTCATTTATCGAAACAACATACAAATCTTCCTCAATGGCATTTACTCTATGCTGGGGCATAGGAGCAGTTACGACATTTGGTCTCTCCGGCGCTTCAAACTGAATTTCCTTTGCGTCGATCAGATCTTGCACTTTATTTCTCAAGGCCCAGCAATCATCAGTAGTGTGCCCGGGACTATCAGAATGATAAGCACACTGGGCATTTGGGTTATACTTAGGAGACGCAGTGTTGACTACCTTAGGAGCTTCTTTGAGGGTCACCAGGTTGGTGGATAACAGTTGGGGTAAAATTTGAGATAAGGTCATACTCAGTCGAGTATACTGCCTCTTGGGTCTTTCGCTTCTTTGTTGATTGTACTGCTGAGGAGCAGCAACAGGTTTTGAGATGACCAAAGCATTGACGGCTTGGCGATTTTCGGGCTTGACTTGTCTTCTAGGACCATAGACGGCACTTGCTTCTTTTTTAAACGACCTCTTCTCAGCACTCGTAGAGGCAGCCTTTTGTATCTTGCCTGACCTGATGCCAGCTTCAATCCTTTCTCCTGTCAATATTAAATCTGTAAACCCAGCGGAGGAGTTACCAACCAGATGATTGAAAAACGGACCAGACAACGTCCCTAGAAACATATCAACCAGCTCTCGATCGGTCAATGGAGGCTGCACCCTGCCAGCCAAATCTCTCCATTTTTGAGCGTACTCTTTGAACCCTTCACCCGTTCCTAGAGACATGCCCTGAAGTTGGGTACGCGTAGGAGCGAGATCAGAATTGTATTGGTATTGTCTGTAGAATGCGGTTGCCAAGTCTTCCCAGTGTCGGATGCTAGCTCCATCCAATTGGTAGAACCATTCAAGCTGTGACCCCGAGAGGCTATCTTGGAAGAAGTGAATCCAGAGGTTCTTATCCGCCGTGTAAGGTTGGATCTTCCTTACGTACGACCTCAGATGCAGCTTTGGGCAGGAGACCCCATCATACTTGGCGAAGGCAGGCGCCTTAAACTTGTGTGGAATTACTACCCCAGAGGATAACCCCAAATCTCCGAAATCCAACCCTGGCACATTCTGAATTTCCATGGCGCTCAAGCGGTCCTCCAATTGCTTGTATCTGTCAGCAGCAGGTGGGTATTGTTCGGCGTTATAGTCTGTCTCGTTGTCGGAGACTGCGGGACTAGGAGCTCCTCCCCCTTGGGGACTGTTCTTCTCAGCAGAAGAAGTAGTTGGATCAGCTTCATTGTGGAGTGTGTTCCCAAATCTGCGTCCGGTGTTGAAACTGTGTGTTCCCAAACCTTGGGCTAGGCTTAGGACCATCTCTTGAAACTGTGCACTTTGGGCCTGAAGGGCCTTGATTGCTTGCTCACTGGATGAGTCTGGATTCATGATGACTGACTGTTCCAAATAAACAGCGAAGAAGATTAAGCAACCTGTAGAAAAATGGGTACCTGTTATGCACATGATGCATGAGATGCTATCTATGCAATGCATTCAAGGGTTTTGGAAATTCATAATTGTTGTAGACAAAAATAACGCACGTCATAAGAAAAGATTTGTTAGTACATAAATGCCCCATGGGCCAAAAATTACAAAATAATTTCTCAGGGTAGAAAGACATTGCGCATCCTTTTTGGTGCGATGTAGGTGTTGAGGATCTCTTGCTCATGGAGTCGGCGGGTAAGCTCTAGAACCTTCTTCTCACTGGCGTAGAAGCTAGCCTCAAAAGTATTACGTTCCTCCTTGAGCTGAATCCAGCTTTTCTGCATCTCCTCCCACGATGTAGGCATGTCTGGATGTAGGATGGTGTAGGGAACCTCTCCTTCATTGACGGGCTCTTTAATCACATGGAGAATATGAGGATAAGGCATCATCAACCTTTGGGCCCGGGCTCGTACCCATTTGAGATAAGGTTCAAGAGGGATGGAGTTCTTGTGTCCCAAAGTCCTGCTATCAACCTTGTCGAGTTTTCCCCAAGCTCTGATGAATCTTTGGCGAAGTCCTTGCGCATCGTTGTCGAAGTCAAAAACTAAGCTAGGAATCAACACATCATGAGGGCCATCCCTCCGGGCATATCCAAATTGCCTTAAAGCTAGGCAAGGATTGTAGGTGATACCCCCTCTAATTCCAAGTAAAGGAACATTAGGAAATTCTCCGCAACGATCGACAATGATGATATTTTCTCTGGACCGAGAACACCAATGCACATCCGAATGAGTAAGAGCCATCAATCGTTGGGACCACCTTGTACCTTGATCATTCTTCAAGACAGATTGTGGAAGGTGCGAAATAAACCACCTTGCAAGGAGGGGAGTACAGCACATGAGAACACCCCTCTTTCTCATTGTTCGTGTGTAAAATGAGTGAAGGATGTCCCCAAGTAACGTTGGTATTGGATTTCTGGATAAGAAGATTTTGACAGCATTGACATCTACCAATTGGTCAGGATTTGGGAACAAGACCAACCCATAGATGAGGAGTGTCACAATCTCTTCAAAGGCTTGTAGGTCCAACGAGTTCCAACATTCTTGTGCCTTCTCAAACAAGAACTTGGCTAAGAATCCTTTGACGCCGCTTCTGGTTTCCCAATGCCCCTTGATGTCGGATGGTTGTAGATGTAATGCTCGAGCAACATCTTCCAGCTTTGGTTCCTTTTCCGTACCGTTGAAGGGTAGTTGATTAAGGATAGGAATTCTCAGGAGTTGAGAAAACTCCTCCAGAGTGGGTACCAACTGATAATCGGGGAAAGTGAAACAGTGGTGAAGAGGGTCAAAGAACTGGAATAGCACTTTCATCATGTCTTCTTCAATGTTGGTGTTGACTAGGCTGAGCAGTCTACCATGTCTTTCACTGAAGGATGAATTTTCCGGAATTCTTGAGGTGAGCTCCTTGAGTTGAGGGGAGATTCTCACAAGGCTGACTTGAATGGTATTTCTGCGAGGAATCTCCATGTCCTGCAAAACAAGAACAAAGATGAAGATCCAAAACCCTTGAAATGGTTAGTAAATGCATATGATGCTTCATGATGTTTATGATGTATGCACAAAACATATGTACAAGCAAATCACACCAAACCCTAGTTTCAGGCTGGCATGGGGTTTCATAGGTAAGTACCCTCTTGAGTGTAGTTGGCTTAAAAAACCTGTCCTATAAATAGTAACCGGGTTCTAAGGAGCTCAATATCATTGGATTGTTTTCAATGTTCATTGTTTCGGTTTAGCCACTTAACTAGCGACCAAAATATTCCAAGAAAACAACCCTCAATGAGTGTAGTATCGAGTATCTACCAACTTCGGACTGCACCAAAGCCGGTTATCTCACTACCCCTAATGAAAGGCCAAGATGGTCAAGTAAGGTTCTAGGTCATTAGTGCTTAGTGACATCACTCAGCGGCCCCGTACTCTCCTTGATTGAACTCAAGGGTTACCGGTACTCACAAATATGTCGCACTAATATAGCTATTGCTTAGACCGTATCGGTATACCCCGCACAGTTTCCACAACGTATTGCTATCTATGAATGTTTCCCAAAATCCGGGTGGAGGATTGTAAACCCAAACAATAGAGCCAAAGCATAAAGCAAGCAAATCAAACAATTAGTCATGCAAGAGGGTGATCTAAGCCCTAAGGTTACTCCACTTTTAAAATGGTACCTCCCCAGCAGAGTCGCCAGTTCTGTGATACGGTGGGAGAACTGACTTGAGGTTTTGCGTTTGTATTCGCAAATGTTGCGGTTAGCAAGAGTCGCCACTGACTTTTTATTTTATCCTAAGGAAAGGTTTAAAAAGCACAGCAAAAACCTTTGAGATGTTTTCTTGGGTTCGGGGAGTAGATTATAGAAGGGGAAGGTATTAGCACCCCTTCTATCCATGGTTATCTATGGGCTCTTAGGTACTTGCTTAGATCACTTGCCTTTTGTTTTTAATTGTTTGAAAATGGTGCTTGAGTGTGTGTGGGTTTGAAAGTATTTTGAAAAGAGGCCAAGGTGGCGGCAACCTTTGTAATGATCCATGTTGGGATGTATACAAAGGTGTATTTCTTTTGAAAAAAAGTTTTCATTTGTTTTTGAAAGTTGTTTTGAAAGTGTAGTGATGTGTGAAAAAAAAAACAGGCAAGTGTTTTCATTTTGCAAGTTTGACAAGTACTTAAGAGCGATCTACCCTAAAGTTCTCAAAGGTTTTGTTATGTTTTTAACCCTTTTAACAATTTTGTTCCACCATTGTATTTGGTGGACAATCTTGTGTTAGGATGTGAAAGGGACGGGCGCGGGTCATCGTTTAGACCATGAATGCAATGGTGCCAAGTGTCTTTGGCAATTTTCTTTGAAGGGACTATGATCATTCCGTTTTAGGCAACATTCGAAAGCGTCATCGAGGGACTTATGATCATTTGATTTTGTTTTGCCAAAGATACTCGACGTGCAAGCATGGTCCATTTTGGAAGGCAACAAGTGGATATAACCCTAGGGGTGTTAGTGTGCAAGTGTGTTTTATTGCATACAAGAGTTTTTCTTTGAATTAGGTTTTTCTATTTCATTGATTTTATCTTGTCATACACATCCTAATTACTAGCAATAAGAAGCGGAAATATAAAATTCTACGCTATTACAACAATTAGGGGAGGGGATACACATTTGTACATGGGGGGTTCAACGAGAAAAATAGACAAAAAAGAAAATAGCGAAAAACAAGATATATAGAGAGAGAGAGGGAGCCCTCGCGCTGTTGGGAGGCCATCAGAAGTTCTGACCCAGATCCGCTGTCAGATGATCAACCTGTTGGTGAAACTGGATGAGTCAGAACTTCTGACTCTAGAACCTGCAAAACAGAACCTTGTTAGTGGGGAAATCAGAAGTTCTGATTTCCCTGCGCTGCAAGACAGAAGTTTGTTAGTGGAGAAACCAGAAGCTCTGATTCTGCTGAAAAGGCAATAACTCTCAGAGGTTCTGATGTCATTGACAGCAAAACAGGCTTCAGATGTGCTAACGTCAAAGTCAGCACTTGGCTTTTTCCTGTACTAATCAGAACATCTGCAATCCTGTTGTTACTCCACAAAACAGGAAACATATTTGGAACAGATCCAGCAAAATAGCAAAAATGTTTCAGAGGTCAGAATCACCAAGGTCACAGGCAAGTCCTATACTGGCTCAGAACGTTCTAAGGTATGAAAGTCCTCAGAACATAAACAGCAATAACATGAATATTTACATTATGTTACTTGAATATGCACAGCTGATGATGCTTAACAGTGTGGTGAGGGTCAGCAGGTGCTTACCTGACTGTCTGGAAAATGGTGGGTGAAAGTTAGCTTTTGGTTCTGGTGGTTGTTCTGGACAGATTTGGAAAAGGGGAAGTGAAGGTGTATACGTGTATAGGGTCAGAAGTTTGGAAAGAACGTTTTTGGTTTACAGAAAAGAGCTGGATGTTTGATGAAGTTGAAGGTAAGAAACTTAAAGTTATGAAACAAAGCTGGAGATTTTGGCAGAGTTTCAGAATGTTATGTTGCTAGGAGTTTCGTTTCTCTCTTAGCAGTTTTTTTGTTTCTTTTCTTGAACGTCTTTTGCAGTGGTGAAAGCTCCCTATTTATAGGCAAAGTTCTTGTGGATGCCTTGAACATTTAAGGCGCCAACAGAGTTTGAATTTGTTCTTTGACAGAAATTCCTGGGAAGTTGTGATAACAGCTATCTTTCAGCCTAGGTAGCAGCAGCAGGCGTAGATTGGGGGAAGTGACCTCTGAAGTGGGCGGTGGCGTGAAGACCCATGCCAGAATCTGTGCAAAAGCATTTTCCAAGCCACACGTGAATGCTCAGGAGTGGTTGGAAGCATTAATGGGCATTAAATGGTGACAAGACCTGTCAATATCAACATTCTGGTAAGGGAAACCAGCGTTGAATCAGCAGCGTAAACCATGCTCTGGCCTTGGCTAACTGTTGTCTTAGCAAACTCTGGAGATTCTCCTGGTTTTCTGGTACATTCCTTGGATCTACTTCTGGACAATCTGGACTTAGAGATTCTGTATCAATGTGACACCTATCCTTCTGACCTTTCATCTTCTGATTTCAACCTATTCTGAAGGAGCCTTCATACTTTCCTGTTTCTCTTGCATTCCTTTAGCAAGTTCTGACTGAGCTTGTGTAACTGCTGAAGGGGTATGTTCTGTTTGAGGCTTACACTCTGAACCACGTTTACAACTTCTGATTGAACTGATGTAGCTGCTGAAGAGCCAACTTCTGACCACGCTGAGCCAAGCTTGCAACTTCTGACCGTCTTCATCTGGAATGGGTCCAGAAGTTCTGAAGCGCTGATTTTTCTAAAAACACTTATTTTAAAGAAGCACCTAGAATTTGATTTTCCTCAAGATGAAAGCGTTGTTTCCGGAGTTTGTGAGACCATCTTGCTCTTGTAAATGGCTTGCTTGGGCAAAAGGATAACCCAGGACTTGGATTTGTTTCAGGGGACTTTGAAAAATCTAAGATGGTTTCCTGAAGAAAGGGAGGGCAAATTTTGGGGTACAACAGGCGGCTTGGGAAAAAATGGGCATCCTGGTGAACCGAAAACCCGAAAGGGCGGTTCAGGCAAAAATTAGGGATAAAAACAAAAAAATCTGTACACCCGGCAAGTCGAAAACCCGAAAGGGCGGCTTGGGCAAAAATGGATTTCCCGGTGGATCGAAAACCCGAAAGGGCGATTCAGGCAAAAGTTAGGGAGTCTCGTCAGATCACTTCAAAAGACAATCTCTTCATCAAACCAGTTCCAGGCTTCCGATCAATCCAGTCATCGGCAAACGAAGCATTGAATGGACAGATATTCAGAGTTGTGAAAGCTATAGCGGAATGGAATCCCATGGAATTATTTCACATAGCTATCTTTATTTTGTATAAATCTTTCAATATTTACGACAAAATCCTCTTACTAGGGTGGTTGTCTCCTTTGTACAAATATACTCGTAAAAAGTCAATACAAATACTTTTCCCAAAAATTTGTGTCATTTCCTTTTCTTTTCTCTTGCACTATTTGTTTTGAGAAACGTCCAATGTTTTGTTAAATAGGCACATGCATTTGAACATAATCATTCCCTTACAAGGAAGAGGATTACTGATAGGTCAAAGGTGCAGTTGGATGTTGGGATACCCTTCAAAGGAAACCCCCGGAGATTTGGAATCCATATCCCCAGCAAACTCTGAAGCTTATCCCCAGTAGATTCTGGAAGCTTATCCCCTGCAGAGTACGAACGTTTCTCCCGAGTTTTATTCAAAGTTATTCCTTAAAAGGGCTTATAACTGGGTTATCCTCAGCTTACTGCCACGGAAGATCGCACTCGCCAAAATTCTTCCAATCCCCAGAGGAGTTTATCTTTGTTATCCCCAGCCAGAGAATCCTCCAGAATGCAATTCCCCTCAGAATTTAAGTTTCACTATCCCCAGCGAAGCCGGATTAATGAACCTTCTCCCCACAGAGTTTTGAGGAGGGCAAATCTTGAGTTCCCCAGGGAAGTCGCCAGAGATACTTCCCACCAAATTGAAGATTCTCAGTCTTACATCTCCAGCATGAGTCTATTAGCTTGGAACTTCCCAGTAGAAGTCATCAGGAATTCCCTAGAAGATTGGTATACAACCCAAGCTCCTTTTTCTCCAGCAACAACCAGGAATTATTCTTCCCGGCAGCAGTCAAGATACTGTCATCTTCATCCATCTCGGATTCATCTATCCTTTGCAAGACAACTCTCCAGATTACATGCTGTTGTACCCCAAAATTTACCCTCCCTTTCTTCAGGAAACCATCTTAGATTTTTCAAAGTCCCCTGAAACAAATCCAAGTCCTGAGTTATCCTTTTGCCCAAGCAAGTCACTCACAAGAGCAAGATGATCTCCCGAACTCCAGAAACAACGCTTTCATCTTGAGGAAAATCAAATTCTAAGTGCTTAGAATGTTTCTTTAAATAAGTGTTTTTAGAAAAAAAATCAGCGCTTCAGAACTTCTGGATCCATTCCAGATGAAGACGGTCAAAAGTTGCAAGTTTGGCTCAGGATGGTCAGAAGTTACCTCTTCAGCAGCTACATCAGTTCAATCAGAAGTTGTAAACATGGTTCAGAGTGTAAGCCTCAAACAGAACATACCCCTTCAGCAGTTACACAAGCTCAGTCAGAACTTGCTAAAGGAATGTAAAAGAAATATGAAAGTATAAAGGCTCCTTCAGAACAGGTTGAAGTCAGAAGATGAAAGGTCAGAGGGATAGGTGTCACATTGATATAGAATCTCTAAGCCCAGATTATCCAGAAGTAGATCCAAGGAACGTACCAGAAAACCAGGAGAATCTCCAGAGTTTGCTAAAACAACAGGTAGCCAAGGCCAGAGCATGGTTTACGCTGCTGATTCAACAACCAGAATGTTGGTATTGACAGGTCTTGTCACCATTTAATGCCCATTAATGCTTCCAACCACTCCTGAGCGTTCACGTGTGGCTTGAAAAATGCTTTTGCACAGATTCTGGCATGGGTCTTCACGCCACCGCCCATTTCAGAGGTCACTTCCCCCAATCCACGCCTGCTGCTGCTACCTAGGCTGAAAAATAGCTGTTATCACAACTTCCCAGGAATTTCTGTCAAAGAACCAGTTCAAACTCTGTTGGCGCCTTAAATGTTCAAGATATCCACAAGAACTTTGCCTATAAATAGAAAGCTTTCACCACTGCAAAAGACGTTCAAGAAGTTCAAGAAAAACAGAAAAAAATTGCTAAGAGAGAAACAAAACTCCTAGCAATATAACATTCTGAAACTCTGCCAAAATTTCCAGTTTTGTTTCATAACTTTAAGTTTCTCACCTTCAACCTCATCAAACACCCAGCTCTTTTCTGTAAACCAAAGCGTTCTTTCCAAAACTTCTGACCCTATACACGTTTACACCTTCACTTCCCCTTTTCCAAATCTGTCCAGAACACCACCAGAACCAAAAGCTAACTTTCACCCACCATTTTCCAGAAAGTCAGGTAAGCACCTGCTGACCCTCACCACACTGTTAAGCATCATCAGCTGTGCATATTCAAATAACATAATGTAAATATTCATGTTATCGCTGTTTATGTTCTGAGGACTCTCATACCTCAGGACGTTCTGAGCCAGTTTAGGACTTGCCTGTGACTTTGGTGATTCTGACCTCTGGGACATTTTGCTATTTTGCTGGATCTGTTCCAAATATGTTTTCTGTTTTGTGGAGTAACAACAGGATTGCAGATGTTCTGATTAGTGCAGGAAAAAGCCTAGTGCTGACTTTGACGTTAGCACATCTGAAGCTGTCAATGACATCAGAACCTCTGAGAGTTATTGCCTTTTCAGCAGAATCTGAACTTCTGGGTTCTCCACTAACAAACTTCTGTCTTGCTGCGCAGGAAATCAGAACTTCTGGTTTCCCCACTAACCAAGTTCTGTTTTGCAGGTTCCAGAGTCAGAAGTTCTGACTCATCCAGTTTCATCAACAGGTTGATCATCTGACAGCGGATCTGGGTCAGAACTTCTGATGGCCTCCCAACAACGCGCGGCCTCCCTCTCTCTCTCTATATATCTTGTTTTCCGCTATTTTCTTTTTTTGTCTATTTTTCTCGTTGAACCCCCCATGTACAAATGTGTATCCCCCTCCCCTAACTGTTGTAATAGCGTAGGATTTTACATTCCCGCTTCTTATTGCTAGTAATTAGGACGTGTATGGCAAGATAAAACTCAATGAAATAGAAAAACCTAATTCAAAGAAAAAACTCTTGCATGCAATAAAGCACACTTGCACATTAACACCCCTAGGGTACTCCACTTTGTTGCCTTCCAAAATTGGGCCATATTGCATGTTAGGTCTCTTTGGGCGAAACAAACAATTTAAATGATCATAGTCCCTCGGTAATATTTTATCAAAACAAAATGATCAAGTCCCTTAAGGAAAATGCCCAAAGATACTTGGCACCATTGCAATTATGGTCTCAACGATGACCCGCGCCCGTCCCTTTCACATCCTAACACAAGATTGTCCACCAAATACAATGGTGGAATAAACTTGTTAAAAGGGTTAAAACATAGCAATAATCTTTTGAGAAATTTAGGAGTAGACAACCTCTTAGTTACTTGAATCAAACTTGCAAAACAAAACACTTGCCTAATTTCAAAATCACACATCACAACACTTTCAAAACAAACTTTCAAAAAACAAATGAAAACCTTTTCAAAAGACATACACCTTTGTATACATCCCAACATGGATCATTACAAAGGTTGCCACTACATTGGCCTCTTTTCAAAACATTTTCAAACCCACACACAAGCACAATTTCAAGCAATTAAAAAAAAAAAAGGGCAAGTGATCTAAGCAAGTAACTAAGAGCCCATGGATAACCATGGATAGGAAGGGTGCTAATACCTTCCCTTTCTATAATCTACTCCCCGAACCCAAGAAAACATCTTAAAGGTTTTTGCTGTGCTTTTTAAACCTTTCCTTAGGATAAAATAAAAAGTCGGTGGCGACTCTTGCTAACCGCACATTTGCGAACACAAACGCAAAACCTCAAGTCAGTTCTCCCACCGTATCACAGAACTGGCGACTCTGCTGGGGAGTTCTTTTAAAGTGGAGTAACCTTAGGGTTTAGATCACCTTTGTTTTCAATTGCTTGCTTTGTTTGCTTTTACATATTGTGGGCTTTGTATCGGAGTTTTATAGATCCTAACCCGGATCTGGGGAAACCCTTTTAGGTAGCAACAAGGCTGTGAGGGAACTGTGCGGGGTATACCGACATGGTTGAAGCAGTCTGCTACGTTGATGTGGCACTTTGGTGTGTACCGGTAACCCTTGAGTTCAGTCAAGGAGAGTACGGGGCCGCCGCGTGGTGTCATGAAGCATCAACTGACCTTAGGAACCTTAATTGAACCATCTTGGCCTTTTTAGGGTAGTGAGATAACTGACTTTGGTGCAGTCCGAGGTTGGTTGATACTCGATACTACACTCAATTGAGGGTTGCTTTCCTGGAATATTTCGGTCGCCAGTTCAGTGGCTAAATCGAAACGATGAACAATGAAAGCAGTCCCGTGATATTGGGACCTTTAGAACCCGGTTACTTCTGATAGGACAGGTTGAGCCCACCAAACTTCAAGAGGGTAATACCCAGACTCCATGCAGGCCTAAACTCTAAGGGTTTGTGTGACTTGTGTGCCTTACCATGGTTGTCTTTGTGAATATTGTATTTACTCATCACATCATCACATCATACAAACATCATGAGCATTGACTAACCATTTCAAGGGTTTCGAATCTTCATCTTTGTTCTTGTTTTATAGGACATGGAAACTGCTCGCAGAAAGACAATTCAGATTAGCCTTGTAAAGATCCCTCCTCAGCTTAAGGAACTTCTGTCCAGGATTCCCGAGAGTTCTTCATTCAGTGAGAGACATGGAAGACTCATCAACTTGGTTAACACCAACATTGAGGAGGACTTGATAAAGGTCCTGTTCCAATTCTTTGACCCTCTGCATCACTGCTTCACCTTCCCGGATTATCAGTTGGTGCCTACATTGGAAGAATTCTCCCGACTTCTGAAGGTCCCTATCCTCGATCAACTACCCTACAACGGTACGGAAGAGGAACCCAAGCTTGAAGAGATTGCTAAAGCCTTGCACCTACAGACATCCGACCTCAAAGGACATTGGGAAGTTAGAAGTGGTATCAAAGGGTTCTTAGCTAGGTTTCTGTTTGAAAAGGCCCAAGAATGTTGGAACTCCCTTGACCTACGAGCTTTTGAAGAAGTTGTAGCCCTCCTTGTCTATGGTTTGGTGTTGTTCCCTAACCCAGATCAGCTTATTGATATCAGTGCTGTCCAGATCTTTATGACTAGGAATCCTATACCTACACTGTTGGGGGACATCCTTCACTCATGTTACACTCGAACCATGAGAAGAAGGGGTGTCCTTATGTGTTGCACTCCTCTCTTGGGAAGGTGGTTTATTTCGCATCTTCCACAATCAGTTTTGAAGAACGAGCGGGGTTTGAGATGGTCACAACGGTTAATGACTCTCACGCATGCAGATATACATTGGTGCCCTAGGTCTAGGGAAGACATCGCTATCATTGATCGTTGTGGGGAGTACCCTAATGTTCCTTTATTTGGAATCAAAGGAGGTATTACCTACAACCCATGCCTGGCTTGGAGACAGTTTGGTTACGCTCGGAGGGATGGCCCTCATGACATGTTAATTCCTGACATAGTTTTCGACTTCGACAACGATACTCAAGGACTTCGTCAGAGATTTATCAGAGCTTGGAGGATGCCAAGTAGGATAGACAGCAAGACGTTGGGGCACCGGAACTCCATCCCGTTGGAACCTTACCTCAAGTGGGTACGAGCCCGCTCCCAGAAATTAGTGATGCCTTATCCCCATATGCTTCCTGTGATCAAAGAACCAGTCTGGGAAGGAGAGGCATCCTACACCATTCAACATCCTGACATGCCCACCTCCTGGGAAGAGATGCGGAAGAGCTGGATTCAACTTAAGGAATAACGGAATTCTCTTGAGACCAGTCTACATGCTAATGAAAAGAAGGTCCTGGAACTCACCCGCTTGCTGCACGAGGAAAGGAATCTCAACACCTACATCGCACCAAAGAGGATGCGCAATGTTTTTTATCTTAAGGAGTTATTTTGTAATATTTGGCCCATGAGGCATTTATGTACTAACGAATTTCCCCTTATTAATGTAATGTGCGTTCCTTTTTGTCTACAACAAATTTTGAATATTCTAAAATCCTTGAATGCATTGCATACATACGCATTCCATTGCACCATATGCATAGCAGGTACCCTATTTCACAGGTTGCTTAATTTTCTTCGCTGTTTATGTGCACAGTCATCATGAATCCAGAGTCCTCCAGTGAGCAAGCAATCAAGGCCCTTCAGGCCCAAAGTGCACAGTTTCAAGAGATGGTCCTAAGCCTAGCCCAAGGTCAGCAAGAGTTGAAGACTTTACTCATGAAGAAGAAGAAGAAAAAGAGGACTGCATTGTTCAACACCGGACGCAGATTTGGGAACACACTCCACAATGAAGCTGATCCAACCACTTCTTCTGCTGAGAAAAACAGTCCCCAAGGGGGAGGAGCTCCTAGTCCCGCAGTCTCCGACAACGAGACGGACTATAACGATGAACAATACCCACCTGCTGCTGACAGATACAAGCAATTGGAGGACCGCTTGAGCGCTATGGAAATTCAGAATGTGCCAGGACTGGATTTCGGAGATTTGGGGTTATCTTCTGGGGTAGTCATTCCACACAAGTTTAAGGCGCCTGCCTTCGCCAAGTATGATGGGGTCTCCTGCCCAAAGCTGCATCTGAGGTCGTACGTAAGGAAAATCCAACCTTACACGGCGGATAAAAACCTCTGGATTCACTTCTTCCAAGATAGCCTCTCGGGGTCACAACTTGAATGGTTCTACCAATTGGACGGAGCTAGCATCCGGCACTGGGAAGATTTGGCGACTGCATTCTACAGACAATACCAATACAATTCTGATCTCGCTCCTACGCGTACCCAACTTCAGGGTATGTCTCTAGGGACGGGTGAAGGGTTCAAAGAGTACGCTCAAAAATGGAGAGATTTGGCTGGCAGGGTGCAGCCTCCATTAACTGATCGAGAGCTGGTTGATATGTTTCTGGGAACGTTGTCTGGTCCATTTTTCAATCATTTGGTTGGTAACTCCTCCGCCGGGTTCACAGATTTGATATTAACGGGAGAAAGAATTGAAGCTGGCATCAGGTCAGGCAAGATACAAAAGGCTGCCTCTACAAGTGCTGAGAAGAGGCCGTTTAAGAAAGAAGCAAGTGCCGTCTATGGTCCTAGAAGACAAGTCAAGCCCGAAAGTCGCCAAGCCGTCAATGCTTTGGTCATCTCTAAACCTGTTGCTGCTCCTCAGCAGTACAATCAACAAAAAAGTGAAAGGCCCAAGAGGCAGTATACCCGATTGAGTATGACATTATCTCAAATTTTACCCCAACTGTTATCCACCGACCTGGTGACCCTCAAAGAAGCTCCTAAAGTCGTCAACACTGCGTCTCCTAAATACAACCCAAATGCCCGGTGTGCTTATCATTCTGATAGTCCCGGGCACACTACTGATGATTGCTGGGCCTTAAGAAACAAAGTGCAAGATCTGATCGACGCGAAAGAAATTCAGTTTGAAGCACCAGAAAGACCAAATGTTGTAACGGCTCCTATGCCCCAGCATAGGGTGAATGCCATTGAGGAAGAAGTATACGCTGTTTCGGTAGATGAAGTTGTTACCCCTCTGAGGACTGTTAAGAAGAACCTACTGCGGGCCGGTTTATTTCCGGGTTGCGGTGAGGGTTGCCTGTTCTGCGCTATTTCCCTATCTGATTGTCCCTTGCTGAGGTTAGGCATCCAAGGCCTAATGGATAGCAAGGAGATTCTATTCAAAAAGACTGCTGTCCATTTGGTTCCGATGAAAGAAGTTTCCGTGATTACCATCTTCAAAAATCCAATCAAGACTCCCCCGAAGAAGCCTATTCAAATCATGACAATTGCGCCTGTGATCATTACTGTTCCAGGGCCCCTCTCCTACGTGTCTGATAAAGCTGTCCCCTGGCATTATGGGGCAGACGTGTATGTAAATGGAATCAAGCAAGAATTTGATGCTAGTGCCAGTATCTGCGATATCACCGGTCCAGCTAAAGTCACCCGCAGTGGCAGGCTCTTCTCGCCTGACATTGCGCCGCCCGCTATTCGAAAACCCCTCCTCATAAAACCTGCAAGTTTACCTAGTCCTGTTGCTGATCAAATTGTGTCCCCTGCTGCCGAGTCATCAAATGCTCGGGACAAAGGGAATGAAGAAGAGCCTGCCCGGATGGAGGCACCAATACCCGTAAATGCTGAGGCCTCCCGACAAGAAATGGAGGAGATTCTGAAAATAATAAAGAAAAGTGATTTTAATGTTGTCGAGCAGTTGGGGCATACACCCTCCAAGATCTCCCTGCTCTCCCTATTGCTATGCTCCGAGGCTCATGCTAAGGCCTTAATCTCATTTCTCAAGACGGCCCATGTGCCGCAAGAGACGTCTGCAGTCCAGTTCACTGACTGCATAGCGAATCTGACGGCGGACAACGGTTTGGGTTTTTCAGATGCTGACCTGACCGCAAAAGGGAGAGACCACAATGATGCCCTGCATGTCTCTATTGAATGCAGGGGCACTACTCTGGCACATGTATTGGTGGACACTGGTTCTTCCTTGAATGTTCTTCCGAAAAAGGCTTTAGATCGTCTGGATTATGAGGGCCTGGAGTTGAAACCCAACAATATCATCGTCAGGGCCTTTGACGGTTCCAAAAGGATGGTTCATGGAGAGGTTAACATCCCTATTCGTGTGGGCTCTCAAGTGTTTGACTCTACCTTTTACGTGATGGATATACGTCCATCATACTCTTGTCTGTTGGGTCGACCTTGGATCCATAAAGCTGGGGCAGTGACCTCCACCTTGCACCAAAAGCTGAAGTATCCCGTCAGGGGGAAGATCGTCACTGTACAAGGAGAAGAGGAGTATATGGTGAGCCATTTGAATTCCTTCAGGTACATCGAGATGGACGGAGAGTTCATTGAAACCCCCTTCCAGCATTTCGAGGAGGTGCATCCAATTTCAGCAGCTGCAGAGACAACGGTCGAAGAGATTGATTCCTTGAAGATGGCTTCCCTAAGGGATGCCCAGGCTGTGGTTCAGAAAGGCAATTGTGCACACTGGGGTCAGCTTCCTGACTTCACTCAGAAGAACGACAAGTTTGGGCTAGGCTTTACTGCAGAGGCTCAGAAGGCGGTGCGCAAAGAGAAGATCGGAAGGGCTCCGGTGTTTATTTCCAGCTCAAGGGTGAATGCTATCGAGGAGGATGTGGAGGAAGCTGAGTTTGACAGTTGGATCTACCCGACTGCCAGCGACGGACCGAGCAACTGGACGGCAAAGGATTTTACCCCTATCACATTTGTCACGCAGTAATTGATTTCTTTTGATTTCCAATTTGTAACAAACAATATGTTAAAACTCTGTTGGCTCGGTGTTCTACCCGGGGCATCGTAGCTCCATTTGTGAGGGCTTTTTGTATGACATTTTCATATATCATCAATCAAAACATTGGACGTTTGTTGCATTTCAAATCTTTTGCTCTCTTCCTTTCTGTGTTATATATTGCAAAACAGCTATGTTTACACACACTCACTTATACAGGTTTCAATCCACTCTGGATCTCACTGGTAACAGCTCTGCTACCGCCAGTTATGACTTCGAAAATCCGATCAACTTGGCCGAAGACGAAGGTGAAGATGATTGCGAAGTGCCTGGTGAACTCGCAAGACTACTACTCCAGGAAGAGAGGGCTATTCAACCACATGAAGAGCCTGTGGAGACAATTAACTTGGGTACTGAGACAGATAGGAAAGAGGTCAAGATAGGTGCCAATCTAGAGCTCAGCGTGAAGCAACGATTGATCCAGATGCTACAAGACTACATGGAGATTTTTGCTTGGTCCTATGAAGATATGCCTGGTTTGGATGCCGACATTGTAGTTCACCACCTGCCAACCAAGGAAGATTGTCCTCCAGTAAAGCAAAAAGTTCGACGGATGCGCCCAGAGATGTCTGAGAAGATTAAAGCCGAGGTGATGAAACAGTTTGATGCGGGTTTCCTTGCAGTAACTTCTTACCCTCAGTGGGTTGCCAATGTTGTGCCAGTGCCGAAGAAGGACGGGAAAGTCAGAATGTGTGTCGACTACAGGGATCTGAACAGGGCCAGCCCCAAGGATGACTTCCCCCTACCTCACATTGATGTCCTTGTTGACAATACAGCTCAACACAAGGTGTTCTCCTTCATGGATGGTTTTTCAGGGTATAATCAGATCAAGATGGCTCCAGAGGATATGGAGAAGACTACCTTCGTGACTCAGTGGGGTACCTTCTGTTATAAGGTCATGCCATTCGGATTGAAGAATGCTGGGGCAACCTATCAACGTGCCATGGTTGCTTTATTTCATGATATGATCCATCATGAAATTGAGGTATACGTAGATGACATGATTGCAAGGTCTCAAACTAAGGAGGAGCACCTTGACCATCTGAAGAAGTTGTTTGATCGACTCAAGTTATACAAGCTGAGGTTGAATCCTAACAAATGCACCTTTGGGGTAAGATCCGGAAAATTGTTAGGTTTCATCGTAAGTGATAAAGGTATTCAGGTGGATCCTGCCAAGGTAAAAGCCATACAAGAGATGCCGACTCCAAAAACAGAGAAAGAAGTCAGAGGTTTCCTAGGACGACTGAATTACATTGCCCGATTCATCTCACATTTGACTGCTACTTGTGAGCCAATCTTCAAATTACTGAAGAAAGATCAAGTGGTACGCTGGAATGATGAATGTCAGGCCGCCTTTGAAAGAATAAAGGAATATCTCCAAGAGCCACCCATTCTTATGCCACCGGTGGAAGGAAGAACTCTGATACTTTACTTGACAGTGCTTGATAATTCAATGGGGTGTGTGCTGGGGCAGCATGACAAGTCTGGCCGAAAAGAGCACGCTATTTATTACTTGAGCAAAAAGTTTACCGACTGTGAGTCTCGTTACTCACTGCTTGAGAAAACTTGCTGCGCTCTTGTATGGGCTGCTCGCCGGCTAAGACAGTATATGCTGACTCACACTACTTTGTTGATTTCAAAGATGGATCCCATCAAGTACATATTTGAAAAGCCCGCTCTATCTGGAAGGATAGCGAGATGGCAAATGATCTTAACAGAATATGATATCCAATATACAACTCAAAAAGCAATTAAGGGAAGTGTACTGGCCGATCATTTGGCACACCAACCTGTGGACGATTACCAATCATTGAACTTTGATTTTCCGGATGAAGATATCATGGTGGTAACTGACTGTGAAGTACCTGGACCGGATAAAGGACCTAAGGAAGGATCCCGATGGTCCATGCATTTTGATGGAGCCTCCAATGCTTTGGGTAACGGCGTCGGCGCTGTAATCATATCTCCCGAGGGAACTCATACTCCCCTCACCGCCCGATTATGTTTCAACTGCACCAACAACATGGCAGAATATGAGGCGTGTATCATGGGTTTACAAGCTGCAATCGACTTGAGGATCAAATTTCTAAGTGTCTTCGGAGATTCCGCTCTTGTGATCAATCAGATCAAAGGCGAGTGGGATACGAAACACCCGAATCTCATTCCTTACAAGGAGTATGTGTCGACCTTGCTCCCTCACTTTGAAGAGATAACTTTTGAGCATTTCCCCAGAGAGGAGAATCAGCTAGCAGACGCGCTAGCCACGATGTCTTCAATGTTCAAAGTTAAATGGGACAATGAGGCTCCCCGGATCATCATCAGGAAGTTGGATGAACCAGTATACTGCTGCGAGCTCGAAACTGAGAAGGTTACTGAAAAACCCTGGTATCACGAGTTAAAAAGGTACTTGGAAGCTCAGGAATACCCTGAAGGTGCATCCGTCAATGATAAGAAGTTCATGAGAAGGTTTGCTGCAAAATTCTTCCTCAGCAACGGCATTCTCTACAAACGGAATCATGATTCGACTCTGCTGCGTTGTGTGGATAAGGCTGAAGCGGAAAAAATCATGATGGAACTGCATGAAGGTACATTTGGAACACATTCCAGTGGACACACCATGGCTAAGAAAATCCTTCGGGCAGGATATTTCTGGTCCACAATGGAAGCCGATTGTTACCAGCACTCCCGAGCTTGTCATAAGTGCCAGATCTATGCTGACAAGGTACATATCCCTCCAGTTCCTTTGAATGTCCTAACGGCACCTTGGCCTTTCGCAATGTGGGGCATCGATATGATCGGTGAGATCCGACCAACGGCATCCAATGGGCATCGCTTCATCTTGGTGGCGATCGATTACTTCACGAAATGGGTTGAGGCAGCTTCCTATGCCACAGTAACCAAGAGCGTCGTGGCGCGTTTCATCCGGCATAATTTGATCTGTCGGTACGGCGTCCCAGAAAGAATCATTACGGATAATGGTACCAATCTCAATAACAAAATGATCACTGAACTCTGTGAACAATTCAAGATACAGCACCATAATTCTTCCCCCTACCGGCCGAAGATGAATGGGGCTGTAGAGGCAACCAATAAAAATATCAAGAAAATTGTGCAGAAGATGACAGTGACCTATAAAGATTGGCACGAGATGTTACCGTTCGCTCTTCATGGGTACCGCACCTCAGCAAGGACATCAACCGGGGCAACTCCTTTCTCCTTGGTCTATGGCATGGAGGCAGTCTTGCCGATCGAAATCCAGATACCCTCTCTCCGGATAATGAAGGATGCAGACCTGAATGAAGATGATTGGATCCAGACTCGACTTGATCAATTAAATCTAATTGACGAAAAGAGGCTCACTGCTATCTGTCATGGTCAGACGTATCAAAAACGGATGATCAGGGCATTTAACAAGAAAGTCAGACCGCAAGAGTATCAAGTTGGGGACCTGGTAATCAAACGCATCATCCTTCCTCAAAGTGATCCCCGGGGCAAATGGACCCCTACTTACGAAGGGCCATTTGTGGTTAAGCGTGTGTTCTCAGGAGGAGCTATGATCCTAACCACCATGGACGGTGACGACCTTCCTCACCCCGCCAATGCAGACATAGTGAAAAAATACTACGCATAAATAAAAGACCCGCTAGGTTGACATACCTAGGCGAAAATAAGGGCTTCCCGGCGAACCAAAAGGGTTCGGGCAAAAATCAGGGATGAAATGAATAAAAATCTGTACACCCGGCAAGTCGAAAACCTGAAAGGGCGGCTTGGGCAAAAATGGGTATCCCGGTGGACTGAAAACCCGAAAGGGCGGTCCAGGCAAAAGTTAGGGATGAAAGCGTAACACTATGTCTCATTGGATCACTTCGCATCCGGAATTCGGCATCAACTATCTGGCCCCAAATTTCGGCATTGACCAATCGGCTTCATCTTCAGATTAGGCAGTAAGGCGATGAGACGTTCGAAGACATAAAGGCAATAGCAGAGTTGGAACCCAGTGGGATTGTTCACATAGCTGTTTTGTTTTCTTTTTCAAATTGTAAACTCTATACTTTTTGGCGATGTCCTCTTACTAGGATGTCAGTCTCTTGTACAAAAAACGCCTATCCACAGGCAAAATTTAAATCAATACAAATTCACTTGTCCATACAAATTGCCATTTGTTTTCCTCTTTTTGTTTTGTCTTGCGAAGAACGTCCAATGTTCATTTTTTTGATATATGCATTTGACATTAAAATTGCTGATTCATAAATATTCGCATATGAAACAAGAGATTGATTACAGGTGACATCAAAGACAGGGGCAATGTGGGTTTGTCTATTGCCGTCTGGTTGTTTTGTTCGCCAAGGCACCAAGGTAGGTTCAACTGAAGAATGTAGCCAAATCATCTTAACTCCCCGCAGAGTAAAAACAAGGTTCAGCAATACTTTCCCCAAGAGAAGTTGATTCCCCGTCGATCCTGAAGAAGCCCAACATTCCCCGGCAGGTCTTAAAGCTCATCCCCAGTAGATTCTGCAAGCTCATCCCCTGCAAAGTACGGACGTCTCGCCCAAGTTTTATTTAAGAGTTATTTCCTCACAAGGACTTATAACTGGGTCATCCTCAGCTAAAAGCCACGGAAGATCGCTCTCGGCAAAGTTCCTTCAATCCCCAGCGAAGTCTATCTTTAGTATTCCCAAGCAGAGTTTATCTTTGGAGTTCCCCAGCGGAGTTTACCATCATCATCCTCAGCGGAATCCATCGTTAGAGTTCTCAGCAGGCCTCTCATCAAGAACTTCGGCCAAGCATCTCTTCCGCAGAGCAGCTTCCCGGCCGTTCGTCAAGGATTTATTTTCCTAAGATGAAATTACATTCATAAACATTTCACATTTGCATACATCTTGCTTACCTACATGATGAAACGCATACAACATCTCATGTTGAACATCATAACATCATGCATATCATACATCATGACATTGCATACAACTTATGTTTTTGCCTTTTCAGAAAAAAAAGACAATCCTGAAAACAACTACCTTCAAACTGTCACAATTCCAGATTCGATACCTGTATCTAGCCAGGGCACACCTGAGAGTGATCAGTTTCCAGACTCGACTCCTGTATCTAGCCAGGGCATGTCTGAAGAGTTCAAAGATTCGATTCTTGTATCTAGCCAGGGCACATCTATCAACTACAACTATTTCCAGATTCGATTCCTGTATCCAGCCAGGGCATATCTGTTGACCACGTTTCCAGACTCGACTCCTGTATCTAGCCAGGGCATGTCTGAAGAGTTCAAAGATTCGATTCCTGTATCTAGCCAGGGCACATCTATCAACTACAACTATTTCCAGATTCGATTCCTGTATCCAGCCAGGGCATATCTGTTGACCACGTTTCCAGACTCAACTCCTGTATCTAGCCAGGGCATGTCTGAAGAGTTCAAAGATTCGATTCCTGTATCCAGCCAGGGCATATCTATCAACTGTCACGTTTCCGGATTCGATTCCTGTATCCAGCCAGGGCACATCTGTGAGCAACCAATTGTAGATTCGACACCTGTATCTAGCCAGGGCATATCTGCATAAGGAGATTGAAGATCAAACACCTGTAACAAGCCAGGAAAACATCTGTCTTTCTCAAATACACAAGTTCTCGCTAAGGAATCTCTTATGCGATCGACACTTCCAAATGGCATCTATAAGCCCATTCCCGACAAGGTTCTGTCACGTCTCCGGATGGCATCTGTAAGCCCATCTCCCTATCTACCGCCTCTCCAAATGGCATCTATAAGCCCATTTCCATTGCTGATACGCTACTAGGCGAGTGCAAATTTTCGGGCACTCTGGTGTCCAATCTCCTTTTACCCTCGAGTCGCGAAAGGCAAACTCGCCAATCTAACTCTTCAGGTTCAAGAAGATTGAACAGGGGCAACTGTTGTACCCCAAAATTTGCCCTCCCTTTCTTCAGGAAACCATCTTAGATTTTTCAAAGTCCCCTGAAACAAATCCAAGTCCTGAGTTATCCTTTTGCCCAAGCAAGTCACTCACAAGAGCAAGATGATCTCCCGAACTCCAGAAACAACGCTTTCATCTTGAGGAAAATCAAATTCTAAGTGCTTAGAATGTTTCTTTAAATAAGTGTTTTTAGAAAAAAAATCAGCGCTTCAGAACTTCTGGATCCATTCCAGATGAAGACGGTCAGAAGTTGCAAGTTTGGCTCAGGATGGTCAGAAGTTACCTCTTCAGCAGCTACATCAGTTCAATCAGAAGTTGTAAACATGGTTCAGAGTGTAAGCCTCAAACAGAACATACCCCTTCAGCAGTTACACAAGCTCAGTCAGAACTTGCTAAAGGAATGTAAAAGAAATATGAAAGTATAAAGGCTCCTTCAGAACAGGTTGAAGTCAGAAGATGAAAGGTCAGAGGGATAGGTGTCACATTGATATAGAATCTCTAAGCCCAGATTATCCAGAAGTAGATCCAAGGAACGTACCAGAAAACCAGGAGAATCTCCAGAGTTTGCTAAAACAACAGGTAGCCAAGGCCAGAGCATGGTTTACGCTGCTGATTCAACAACCAGAATGTTGGTATTGACAGGTCTTGTCACCATTTAATGCCCATTAATGCTTCCAACCACTCCTGAGCGTTCACGTGTGGCTTGAAAAATGCTTTTGCACAGATTCTGGCATGGGTCTTCACGCCATCGCCCATTTCAGAGGTCACTTCCCCCAATCCACGCCTGCTGCTGCTACCTAGGCTGAAAAATAGCTGTTATCACAACTTCCCAGGAATTTCTGTCAAAGAACCAGTTCAAACTCTGTTGGCGCCTTAAATGTTCAAGATATCCATAAGAACTTTGCCTATAAATAGAAAGCTTTCACCACTGCAAAAGACGTTCAAGAAGTTCAAGAAAAACAGAAAAAAATTGCTAAGAGAGAAACAAAACTCCTAGCAATATAACATTCTGAAACTCTGCCAAAATTTCCAGTTTTGTTTCATAACTTTAAGTTTCTCACCTTCAACCTCATCAAACACCCAGCTCTTTTCTGTAAACCAAAGCGTTCTTTCCAAAACTTCTGACCCTATACACGTTTACACCTTCACTTCCCCTTTTCCAAATCTGTCCAGAACACCACCAGAACCAAAAGCTAACTTTCACCCACCATTTTCCAGAAAGTCAGGTAAGCACCTGCTGACCCTCACCACACTGTTAAGCATCATCAGCTGTGCATATTCAAATAACATAATGTAAATATTCATGTTATCGCTGTTTATGTTCTGAGGACTCTCATACCTCAGGACGTTCTGAGCCAGTTTAGGACTTGCCTGTGACTTTGGTGATTCTGACCTCTGGGACATTTTGCTATTTTGCTGGATCTGTTCCAAATATGTTTTCTGTTTTGTGGAGTAACAACAGGATTGCAGATGTTCTGATTAGTGCAGGAAAAAGCCTAGTGCTGACTTTGACGTTAGCACATCTGAAGCTGTCAATGACATCAGAACCTCTGAGAGTTATTGCCTTTTCAGCAGAATCTGAACTTCTGGGTTCTCCACTAACAAACTTCTGTCTTGCTGCGCAGGAAATCAGAACTTCTGGTTTCCCCACTAACCAAGTTCTGTTTTGCAGGTTCCAGAGTCAGAAGTTCTGACTCATCCAGTTTCATCAACAGGTTGATCATCTGACAGCGGATCTGGGTCAGAACTTCTGATGGCCTCCCAACAACGCGCGGCCTCCCTCTCTCTCTCTATATATCTTGTTTTCCGCTATTTTCTTTTTTTGTCTATTTTTCTCGTTGAACCCCCCATGTACAAATGTGTATCCCCCTCCCCTAAATGTTGTAATAGCGTAGGATTTTACATTCCCGCTTCTTATTGCTAGTAATTAGGACGTGTATGGCAAGATAAAACTCAATGAAATAGAAAAACCTAATTCAAAGAAAAAACTCTTGCATGCAATAAAGCACACTTGCACATTAACACCCCTAGGGTACTCCACTTTGTTGCCTTCCAAAATTGGGCCATATTGCATGTTAGGTCTCTTTGGGCGAAACAAACAATTTAAATGATCATAGTCCCTCGGTAATATTTTCTCAAAACAAAATGATCAAGTCCCTTAAGGAAAATGCCCAAAGATACTTGGCACCATTGCAATTATGGTCTCAACGATGACCCGCGCCTGTCCCTTTCACATCCTAACACAAGATTGTCCACCAAATACAATGGTGGAATAAACTTGTTAAAAGGGTTAAAACATAGCAATAATCTTTTGAGAAATTTAGGAGTAGACAACCTCTTAGTTACTTGAATCAAACTTGCAAAACAAAACACTTGCCTAATTTCAAAATCACACATCACAACACTTTCAAAACAAACTTTCAAAAAACAAATGAAAACCTTTTCAAAAGACATACACCTTTGTATACATCCCAACATGGATCATTACAAAGGTTGCCACTACATTGGCCTCTTTTCAAAACATTTTCAAACCCACACACAAGCACAATTTCAAGCAATTAAAAAAAAAAAAGGGCAAGTGATCTAAGCAAGTAACTAAGAGCCCATGGATAACCATGGATAGGAAGGGTGCTAATACCTTCCCTTTCTATAATCTACTCCCCGAACCCAAGAAAACATCTCAAAGGTTTTTGTTGTGCTTTTTAACCTTTCCTTAGGATAAAATAAAAAGTCGGTGGCGACTCTTGCTCAACCGAAACATTTGCGAAAACAAACGCAAAACCTCAAGTCAGTTCTCCCACCGTATCACACATGCGCATTCATTTACATTCATACATTGCGTCATGCATCGTGACATTGCATATAACTAACTCTTTACCTTTTCAGGTAAGATCAGTCAAAAGACTAGAATCACTACCCTCCGAGTTTCTTTCCAGGAATAGTTCAGATGTGACCCAGACATGGCAACGTTCTAACGCTTATTCCAGATTTATCCAGGTGCAGTTTTACACGGGCTCATCATCAGGGAACCCTACACTGGTCCTTCCTTCAACTTCAAGACTTCTGAAAACAGTTCACGGGTTCTCCAAGTAACGGATGTTAACCTATCACTTATTCAGATTCTTCTCAAGACTTCTGAAAACAGTTTATGGATTCTTCCCAACAACGGATGTTGATCTATCAACTTGTTCAGATGCAACCTCTGAAAATAGTTTACGGACGCTTCCCAACAACGGATGCTGCTCTATTGCTTATTCAACTTCAAGACTTCTGAAAACAGTTCACGGGTTCTCCAAGTAACGGATGTTAACCTATCACTTGTTTAGATTCTTCTCAAGACTTCTGAAAACAGTTTATGTTTTCTTCCCAACAACGGATGTTGATCTATCAACTTGTTCAGATGCAACTTCTGAAAACAGTTTACGGACGCTTCCCAACAACGAATGCTGCTCTATTGCTTATTCAACTTCAAGATTCCTGAAAACAGTTTACGGGTTCTCCAAGTAACGAATGTTAACCTATCACTTGTTCAGTTTCTTCTCAAGACTTCTGAAAACAGTTTATGGATTCTTCCCAACAACTGATGTTAATCTATCAACTTGTCCAGATGCAACTTTCGAAAACAGTTTACGGATTCCTCCTAACAACGGATGTCAATCTATTGCTTATTCAGACCCCCAGTTCAGAGATGGTCCAAAGCATGGACACCTTCCTGATATTCCTTTCCAGATGGCATCTTTAAGCCCATCCCCGACAAGTGTCCGTCACTCTTCCAGATGGCATCGTTAAGCCCATCTCCAAATGGCATCTTTAAGCCCATTCCCGCATCCATTACTTTGACGAGTGCAAATTTAAGGGCACTCTAGTGTCCAATCTCCTTTTACCCTCGAGTCACGAAAGGCAAAACTTGCCAATCTAACTCTTCGGATTCAAGAAGATTGAACAGGGGCAACTGTTGTACCCCAAAATTTTCCCTCCCATTCTCTCAACATTTCTCATCACAAGGCTCTTGAAGATCAAGATCCAGTTAGGGTTTCATCTGCTCAAGACTTCTCCTTGCACTGTTGACCCAAATTAGGGTTTGTGTTTGCACAAAGATGTTTTGACCTAAAATGTCTAAGATGACCTTCTTGCTTCATATTGGACTCCCAAGTTTATCCATATCAAGTTTCAAGTCTTGATTCCAAGTTTTGCCCAGTCAATTGGACAGTTGACCTAGAAATCAGCTGTATTGGGGAAAAAGTCAACTGTGACCAATTGACAGTCAAATCTCATGAAAATTGACCCACATCAACATTATGAACTCACATGGACCATTTGATCAAGTTTGGATCACAATTCCACAAGAAATTTGATCAGATCACCAAAAGGGCAAAATGGTCATTTTTAGGGTTTTGACTGCACAAAGACAATTTTTGACTGTTTGACCTAGCCAATGGCAAACCAAGCTCACATATGGACTCAAGGACCCCATGGAATTATCTTGACATGCTCAACAAGTTCAAAAGATCCCAAATGCACAAGATTGACAGTTGAATTTCTCAGTCAATTGATCAATTTTGACTGTATACTGAAAAGTCAAACTTTGACTTTTTGGTCAAAATCAAGAGTCAAGATTCATTTTTCATCAAAACATGCCAAATCATGAAACTTGTTCACCAAGAAATCAAAAATTGCAAATTAGGGTTTGAAATGGGAATTTTTCATAACTTAGAATTTTTCTAAGTTATGAAAAACCCTAATTTTTCCCCAACTTTGCCCCACTTTCTCACCAAGATTCATTTGGATTCAAACAAAAGTCAAAACATGAAAGTTGTAGCTTGTTTCATAATCTACAACTTTGATTCACAAAGTTTTCCCAAATGAGGCTTGTATCGCAAGTTACAATTTTTGGAATAAGGGTACTAAACCATTCTTAACTTAGTGAAATTTTAACCTATTTTGGCAAGGTTTTCTACCCAACTTCAAGGCCATTTTCCATACACTTCCACTTGGAATTTCAATTTGAATTTCAAAGATGGATTGTAGTACACATTCCAAGCTTTCCAAAATGTCAAAGAACTCATCAAACAACCTCATAACTTGAGAGAATCGAATTTCACAATATGGCAAAAACTCACTTTTGAATTGGTCATGTACATGTTCATAACTTAGGCCATTTTCAAGTCAGCATAGTTTGTGCTACATTACAGGTCCTTAAACCATCCAACACTCAATAATTTAATGCATGTTCATTGTGTTAAAGTGTTGTTCTTTGAGTTCAAGCATTACATACAAGTTTAATCCATTTATGGAAAAAGCAAAATGGCCATTTTTGCAAAAGCAAGCTTTATGTCCAATTGAAAATCCAACAAGTACAGATGAAATCTAATTGGCACAAGATTATGAGCAAAAAACTCTGATCAAGACAAGGTTAGCAGCATGTTTAAGGGTCCCCTACTTGCCTAAAACATCAAGTTGGCTTTGTTTGCTTAAGTGTGAAGAAAAGTATCATAACATACAACAACTTTCATCTCAGCATTAGAACACAGAAGAAAACATTGTAGACACCTTCTGATCATCCAACCCAAGCTAGAACACGAGCCCTTGGCCTCCCAAACACTCCCATTCCCAGAATCACTCTCAAACTGCATAAACAGGGCAAGGCCTGTAGATTGAACACCATCTCTCATCCCTTGCATGATTTCTTGCCCAAAGCTCATCAAACACATTCCCTAGCATCAATGCAAGCTAACCAAAACCTAAAACACGACCTGTAATTCCTCTAACCAGTTCCACCATTTTCACTTTTCTGGTTTGCAGGTGAAGAGCTCTAGCACGATTCAAAAGGTTTCAAGATAAAGTAAAGCTTGGAATAACATCCCTGGACATCAAGGAAGCTATACCAATCATCACCTTGCACTGAAAGTTTCTCCATTGCCAGATAGAACCTCAACTGAACAGGTAAGTTCATGAATTCGTATCTCTCTTATTAGGCATTGTTAGCTTTAGGTTTGTGAAGATAATATGTCACATTCATAGCCCTGAACATGCCCATGTATTTAGATTTCATTTATGTTATGTGTGCTGCAAGAATTTTGAGTCTGAACATGGCAGAAAACTTAGGTCAGGATTTGGGAATGTCAAAATTCTCTCTCATTTCTGAGAGTTAGGATGAGTTTCTTATATATTTAGAATCGTGATTCAATGCTTAACATTTCTTATGTTGGAAGTTTGTGCAAAAGATCAAAGAATCCAGGTGTTTGAATTGGAAGAACAGGCGCGCGTTTTTGTTCAGAGGTTGAAGAAGAAGTGATCTGGGCTGGGCTTGTTTTTGCATTTTCTCTTCACACACTCATTTCACTTTAACACCCCCTGGGCCCATTTGGTTTATTTCAATATTTTTTTGACTTTTCTTTTTTCATTCTGATTTATTTATTTTTGCTTATAATATAAAAAATATAAAAAAATATTTTTATACCATTTTTCTATTTTTTTAGCATTTATTTGTTTATAGGAATCATTTATACATAAATATATATATATATCTATTATTATTTAGAAAAGAACTAGAAAAATAATGTAAATATATCTCATTTCTGATTTTATTTCATTTTTCCTTTTGAAAATATTTTATGCAAAATATACATTTTTTTTTATAAATATTAAAATATTATTATTTTTATATATATAACTTATATTTAGAAATTAATACATATATATATATATATATATATATATATATATATATATATATATATATATATATATATATATATATATATATATATATATATATATATATATATATATATATATATATATATATATATATATATATATATATATAGGCTAAAATACAAAAAAATATATACATTTTTTATTTTATTAATATTTGATGTGGAAAATACTTTTTTATGAATATACTCCATTTTATTTTATTTTTTATGTAATTATTAAAATATTATACATATTAAATAGTTAATATATTTATTTAATAAAAATTAGGGTTTTACCCTTAAAATACAAAAAACTCCAAAAATAATACTTTTATTTTATTTTATTTACTTGACATAAATAATACTTTTTTTATACATATAAAAATCCTTTTTTTGCATTTTTGCATCTTTATTGTATTTGCCATTTAATTTATGCAATTAATTACTTGTAAATGTTCCAAAAATGATGTAATAGCTAGGTTTAATTTCTTTGTCTAAATATCCCCCCATTTGAACATTTGTACCCCCTTCCCATATGATGTTGTAATAGTGTAGGAATTTTAATTTTCGCACTTTATCGCTTTCTAAATACACCATGCTAGAATTAGGGTTTGTATGCAAATAAAAAGAACAAAATAGTTTGACCTAATCTCAAGATAATCAAGCATGAAATATGGACAACACATATCACACTTACACCCCTAGGGTATTCCACTTTGTTGCCTTCAAATAAATGGGCCATGTTGCATGTTAGGTTTCTTTGGGTAAAAACAAACAGTCAAATGATCATAGTCCCTCGATGACGCTTTCGAAAAGTTGCCTAAAAAGATCAAGTCCCTTTTAAGGAAAAATTGACCAAAGATACTTAACACTATTGCAATTATGGTCTAAACGATGACCCGCGCCCGTCCCTTTCATCTCCTAACACAAGATTGTCCACCAAATGCAATGGTGAAACAAAATTGTTAAAAGGGTTAAAACATAACAAAAATCTTTGAGAACTTTTGGGTAGATAACTCTTAAGTACTTGTCAATTTGCAAAAGAAAACACTTGCCTATTTTCAAAACACACTTCACAAACACTTTCAAAACAAACTTTCAAAAAAACCTTGAAACATCTTTTCAAAAAGACAAACACCTTTTGTAAAACATTCGAGTAAAGAATTGTCACAAGGGTAGCCTAGACAAGGCATCTTTTTCAAAACCTTTTCAAAGCCACACACAAAGCACCATTTCAAACAATTTAAAACCAAGGCAAGTTGATCTAAGCAAGTACCTAAGAGCCCATGGATAACCATGGATAGAAAGGGTGCTAATACCTTCCCTTTCTATAATCTACTCCCCGAACCCAAGAAAAATCTCAAAGGTTTTTGCTGTGCTTTTTAAACCTTTCCTTAGGATAAAATAAAAAGTCGGTGGCGACTCTTGCTCAACCGAGACATTTACGAAAACAAACGCAAAACCATAGTCAGTTCTCCCACCGTATCACAGAACTGGCGACTCTGCTGGGGATAATTTTAAGAGTGGAGTAACCTTAGGGCTTAGATCACCCTCTTGCATGACTAATTGTTTGATTTGTTTGCTTTATATCTTGGCTCTATTGTTTGGGTTTGCAATCCTACACCCGGATTTTGGGAAACATTCATAGATAGCAATACGTTGTGGAAACTGTGCGGGGTATACCGACACGGTCAAAGCAATATCTATATTAGTGCGACATATTTGTGAGTACCGGTAACCCTTGAGTTCAATCAAGGAGAGTACGGGGCCGCTGAGTGATGTCACTAAGCACTAATGACCTAGAACCTTACTTGACCATCTTGGCCTTTTATTAGGGGTAGTGAGATGACCGGCTTTGGTGCAGTCCGAAGTTGGTAGATACTCGATACTACACTCATTGAGGGTTGTTTTCTTGGAATATTTTGGTCGCTAGTTAAGTGGCTAAACCAAAACAATGAACAATGAAAACAATCCAATGATATTGAGCTCCTTAGAACCCGGTTACTATTTATAGGACAGGTTTTTAAGCCAACTACACTCAAGAGGGTACTTACCTATGAAACCCCATGCAAGCCTGAGACTAGGGTTTGATGTGATTTGCTTGTGCATATGTTTTGTGCATACATCATAAACATCATAAAACATCATATGCATTCACTAACCATTTCAAGGGTTTGGATCTTCATCTTTGTTCCTGTTTTGTAGGTCATGGAAATTCCTCGCAGAAACACCATTCAAGTCAACCTTGTGAGAATCTCTCCTAAACTCAAGGAGATCACCTCAAGAATTCCGGAAAACTCATCCTTCAGTGAAAGACATGGTTGACTGCTCAGCCTAGTCAACACCAACATTGAAGAAGACATGATGAAAGTGCTATTCCAGTTCTTTGACCCTCTTCACCACTGTTTCACTTTCCCTGATTATCAGTTGGTACCCACTTTGGAGGAGTTTTCTCAACTCCTAAGAATTCCTATCCTTAATCAACTACCCTTAAACGGTATGGAAAAGGAACCAAAGCCGGAAGATGTTGCTTGAGCATTACATCTACAACCATCCGACATCAAGGGGCATTGGGAAACCAGAAACGGCGTCAAAGGATTCTTAGTAAAATTCTTGTTTGAGAAGGCACAAGAATGTTGGAACTCATTGGACCTACAAGCCTTTGAAGAAATTGTAGCACTCCTTATCTATGGGTTGGTCTTGTCCCCAAATCCTGACTGTTGTACCCCAAAATTTTCCCTCCCATATTCTTCAAAATTTGCCAAGTCAAAGCTTCAAAATCTCCCCAAGGGTTGCACAGTTCAAGGGCCTCCTAACAGTCAAAAACTAGGGTTTGGTTCTGGCAAAGAAATTGAAGTTTTCAAGGGTCCAATCAAGTCCCACATGCTTATAAACATGGTCAAGCATCCTCATACCAAGTTTCAAGACTTACAGCACGAAATTGCACAGTCAAAAACCCTAATTGCACTACAGTCAACTGTAGGGGCAAAATGGTCATTTGACAGTCAAAAGTTCAAATTTTTGGTCAACATCTCATTTTGAAGCCACAAACATCATTTGATCAATGCTTGATCATGATTCTCAAGGCTTGGCTCAAAAAGTCTCAAGATGCAAAAGTTTCCATATTTGGACAGTTGAAAAAGTCAACTGTAACTTGACCAAGGCATAACTTCCACATGGATTATCAGAAAAATTCCATCCAAAGCTCATTTTGAATAGAATGACATTTCCTACAACTCCTCTTCACACTTCAAGTCCAAGAAATGCTCTCACAAAAAGTTATCAATTTCAACATTATAGGTCATTTTCAAAAGTCAACAAAAAGGGACTTTAAGTCAAAGGCCATAACTTGAGATTGGTAAATAAACATGACATGGTACCAAAAGCATTGGTTAGAGGACTTCAAGACCTTTCCAAAATGTCCAAGAACATGATCAAAGCTTAAAAATTGAGCAAGATATGCTTTGTGGAAGTTGGGAAATTTTTGGGTATTTTGAAAAGTCAACTTTGCTTCAAATGTCTTAAAATTGCTAATGGGCCACATTTTCTTCCAAGATTGGTCATCCAAAGCATATGCACGACCATTTGGCCCAAAATGGATTTTTTTCATCATTTTTATTATTTATTTGAATTTTTAATTACAATTAATTCATTTAATTAATTAAAACGTGGAAAAAATACTAAACTAATGTGATCAAATCTTTTTATGCAGTACAATCACTCATGATTCACTAAGGATTTAGTGCATATCAAAAGAGGAAAGAATTGGTGCAAATTGGTATGATTCTTCATGAAAAATATTGAAAAAGATTCAAAAAAAATCAAATCTTGAAAACCATTAAAGACAAGGCTTTGGGCTTGGATTATTGACTGAATTCATTCCTTTTACAAGTGCAAACCTAACCCTAAAGAAAAAGACCTCGAAGCTGCGCAGAAACACCATAAACAACTTTGCAATTTTATCAAGAAATTCGAAAACTGAAAACTCGATTCTAAGACGTTTCAAGGCAAAACTTTGATTCCATTAGCTTGCAAAGGTCTCAAGAGACGTTTCTGGATAAAAATCATTGTCCCTAACGCCCAGAATTGGTAACTAGAAGTCAGACTGTGTCGTCTTTTTTGCATAATCGTATCTCATCATTTACGCCATGATTTTCAATTCTAATGCTTGTTTTGTATTGTTCTTATCATTCTGAAGCTAACCCTGTTGTTTAATTGAGTTTTCCTCATCCATACGTGAATCCACCATTGGAGTGTTCTAGGGTTTTGTGGCTGCAAATTTGGGGTTTCTTGGTTATGGCAAAATTAAGACATAAAACCCATGCCGTTAGAACCAGAAGATCATGGCCAATCGATTCCCCACCTCGCGCCTAATTTATGAAGCAAGATGGCCTATTCGCTATTTTTGCATATATCATATAGTGGGGGTTTAAAACCCCCGCAATCTTGTGTTATATTTTTCAGGCCAAACGCACAAACGGAGAAGACGATGACTTGTCTTCACACGATAGGTCCATTTAAATTTTAGCGCGTTTTTTGAGTTAATGTTACTAACGTGTTTTATTATATACATTATTTGTTGTCCACTAATGCTACAAAGAAAGCCAATAGCGCAGATGGTTGGTGCGTTGTCACATGAGCACTGGGACCTGGGCTCGATTCCCAGGTCCCCCACTTTGCTTCAATATTTTTTCTCTCAACATAATCCCATGCAGATTCAGTCCAAAGGTCCACCATGCAACTCATAATCCAGGTGTGCCACATGGCCACTGAAGGCAATCTAAAGGCCCAGATCTGATGAACACCATGGACCCTGGTCAAACATGCCACACGCTTTCAGAAAAGTCAAACAAAGACCATAAGCATTGGGCCCAAATTGCTGGGACAAAACCTCCACTTGGGGACAGCACCCCCTAGGGTTTGTGTTTACTTTCTTTTTCTATTATTTTTTATTATTTGTTTAATTTAATTAATTTCCATTTTAATCTTTAAATTAATTTATTTTCATAAAATATAAAAAATGATAAAAATCAGAAAAAGGACAAAAATAAATATATTTTAGTTAAATGTTATTTTGTAAATAAATTGTCAATTAATTTAGTTTTAAATTCTAGGGTTAATTTAATATTTTTTTCATAAACTTAAAAGTTGTAGAATTAGGGTTTGATTATTTTTAACTTTTCTTTTTTTACCATTATAATAATTAATTATTTATTTTTGTAAATAAAAATTGAATTAATTAATTAGGTTTAATTTTAGGTTAAATTTTAATGCTTTTCTTAATAAATTAAAAATAACTAGAATTAGGGTTAATTAACCTTTTTAATTCCATTTAATTCTCATAAAAGTCCATAAATATAAAAAACTAAAAAAAATAATTTCCTTTCTCGTTTTAATTCAATTAATTTGTTAATCGTAATTTAACTTCATAAAAAAAAAGGGTCCAACGCCCTCGCATTCGATAATAATTCCAATTCGCGCATTTATTTCCTTTCTTATAATTTTAATGTAATTCTCCCAAAGCCATGTAAATTCAATATTTATATTCCTCGCACTTTACTTTATTTTTTGTCAAATCGGGTCCTGGATTTAATTTGGCGATGTGGACCCGCGCCTTTGTAATAGTTTAGGAACTTTATATTTCTCGCAACTTTTTAACTGTTAATAATTGCATGCAAGAATGAATGACAAAATAAAAACGAAAGCGTAGATCACCCATGACATGACAAAACAAAATATCTGAAAACAACACACAAATCACACACCACCCCTAGGGTACGCCTCACTGTTGCCTTGCCTCGAAAGGTGATCGTCGAGTAGAGGATGTCTTAGTAAGTCCTCATGATCCGGGAACCTGGCATGAGGGTAGCTTCTAAGGTGTCTTCCTATTGCTCTGGTGATCACCATGTCCTGAACCTCGAATTGACCCGAATACCTCCAACGGTGGTGCTACCTACCTCTCAATGGTGGGATGGCACTACTTTAAAGGACATCTACACAGACGAATTCCTTAGGGTAGGTAGACGACTCTAGATACTTGCTCTAATTTCAAAAACAAATCAAAAATACTTTTCACAACGACACCTTTTCAAAAAGCTTTCGAAAGAAATTTTTCAAACACTCTTGAGGACCGATACAAGAGTCGAACTGGAATCTTCAAAGAAACTTTTTAAACCCACAGTTGAAAAGCAAACAAAACATTTTGAAAACACAATGAGCAAGTATCTAAGAACCCATGGATAACCATGGATAGAAAGGGTGCTAACACCTTCCCTTTCTATAACCTACCTCCCGAACCGAGAGCAATCTCTTTAAGGAATTTTTCTGTGCTTTTGTCCTTTCCATTTGGAGAAAATAAAAGACGGTGGCGACTCTTGCTTCCGCGACATTTCGCGAACCAGCGTTAAACAGTCAGTTCCAGAACCACCGATCACAGAACTGGCGACTCTACTGGGGATTATCTTTATAAAGTGAGGTGTACCTTAGGACTAAGATCACGGTGTTTTCAATTGCTTTGACTTGTTTGCTTTAAATTGTGGGATGTTTTGGGAGTTCTATAGATCCTAACCCGGATCTGGGGATACCTTCTTAGAAAGTAGCAACAAGGCTGTGAGGGAACTGTGTGGGGTATACCGACATGGTTGAAACAATCTGCTACGTTGATGTGGCACTTTGGTGTGTACCGGTAACCCTTGAGTTCAGTCAAGGAGAGTACGGGGCCTCCGCGTGGTGTCGTGAAGCATCAACTGACCTTAGGAACCTTAATTGAACTATCTTGGCCTCTTTAGGGTAGTGAGATAACTGACTTTGGTGCAGTCCGAGGTTGGTTGATACTCGATACTACACTCAATTGAGGGTTGCTTTCCTGGAATATTTCGGTCGCCAGTTCAGTGGCTAAATCGAAACGATGAACAATGAAAGCAATCCGGTGATATTGGGACCCTTAGAACCCGGTTACTTCTAATAGGATAGGTTGAGCCCACCAACTTCAAGAGGGTAATACCCAGACCCCATACTGGCCTAAACCCTAAGGGTTTCTCTTGTGTGACTTGTGTGCCTTCGTACTTGACTACTTACATGCTTGTTATCTGACACATGAACTACTTGCAGGTTTTGTTTACAGTCCTTAATCTGGACTCATAACAGGGTTCACTTACATTACTTACACGCATAGCATAACATCATACCATCATAACACTGCATACATCCTGCATAAGGACTAACCCATTTCAAGGATCTCAAGGGTCTGTGATGCAGGTTATGATGAACCAATTGTCTAGCATGGGGCAAAGGGGATTTATTTTCCTCTAGCCAAACATGATAACTTGAGTCAGGGGCTATGACCCACTCGATATGGTGAGCTTTGACTCTTGAAGAAGGACTCTCAACAACATGAAATTCCTTCAATCAAGCTACCGGATTCAAATCCTAACAATTTTTCTTGTTTATTCTGCGAGATCCTTGAAAACATTGCATATATATACATACATATCATTGCATTACAGGTACCCTTTTGACAGGTCTCTTACCCTCTTCGCTGTTTATTTCAGCAATGGCTTCCCAACAAGATAGCCAGGATCTTCAGGCTCAAGAGACTCGGTTCAGGGAAATCCTCCTGAATCTATCCAAGGGGCAGGAAGAATTGAGGACACTCTTCATGGGGACTTTGGTCAGGAACAATTCTGAGGATGATAAGGACGAACGGCTGAAACGTCTACAAGCTGAGGTGGATACAATGAGAACCCAGATGCTGGGGCAAACGGCTCTCATTCAAGACTTAGCTCAAAGACAAGAAGAACTCAGAGTTCTCGTCAACCAACTGCTTCGAGGTAACCAACCGGGGCAAACATCTAAGGTTGAAGATCAAGCCATCATTCAACCACCTTTGAGACAAGAAGACAAGGGAAAAGCTCCTCAACTGGCTTCAGGGTCACAAATTCAGCATCAACCTCACCAGCTTCAGCAAGACAGTATGAAGCAAGTAGTCAGGGTTGGAGACCAAACCGGTAATCAGCCCCCAAGAAGTCAAAGGTTTGGTGTGATGAATAGACCTCTCCGAGCTACTACTACTTCACAGGTCCAACAACGACCTCGCCAAGAACAACAGGTTGATCAGAGCAAGCCAGACAAGCCCAGGAGGCAATTCACCCAGCTCAACATGCCGCTGTCCCAAGCTTTGCAACGTTTGTTGAACTTGAATCTGGTGACGCTGGTGGAACCTCACCCGAATCCTAAGACTTCTTCACCCAACTACAACCCCAACGCCCGCTGCGCTTATCATTCTGACAGCCCGGGGCATGCTATAGATGATTGTTGGACCTTGAAGAACAAGATCCAGGACCTGATTGATGAAGGAGCTGCGAAATTCACCCAAGATGGCCAGGCTGAGTTCTTCTACTATCCCTGCAAGATTCACCACTTGAAGTGACCAATTCAAACTAGAAAACTTTTGTTCATTCGAATGTTCAAGTTGTATTTTTCTTTGACTGTTTAAACATTTATTCATGTCAAATGTTGTTATTTCATTAATGCATCGCACATGTCTGTTTTGAATCAATATATTCGTATTCACTATATTCAAACTGCTTTCATTTTTGTGATGCTCAACTCTCGATTATTAATTCTAAGCCTCTTGAGGGAGGATGACGAAAACGATACCACGATCTCTACAATATGCTTTTGAACAGACCCTGCTGATGAGGTACAGGCATTGTTTCAATTCCTAAACACTGGAGTAATAAGGAAGATAATCCCTCGTCAACCCCTTTGAGCCAAAGAAGTAGGAGTTTTTCTTTTCGAAAATTAAAACCCTTAATCATAACCTGGGGCAGGGAAGTTCTCTCAGTTGATCCAAGTGCATAACGAATGGCACCAAAGAGGTCCTTACAAAACAAAAGACAATGATGGTTCCGAATAATCATAAAGACAGGCAGTCATTACCAAAAAAAAAAAGTAAAGCCCAATAAGTCAAAACCTATGAAGGAGACTTACAAAACTGGGGCATCCTGCTGACTGTAAATACAAAAAGAAACAGTTCAGGCAAAAAAATAGGGATAACGAAATCAAAAAGAAAGAGGTCCTACAAACCCTCAACAAAAATAAATGACTGCCTATTCAAAATAAACTGTCAACATCCGAACCATCACTGGTATATCAGAGCAAAGACTCAAGCAACGTCTAACGCACGGTCAGCTGAGTTTAGGTTTGAAGAACATCACGAAGAGCGGGTGGGTACAAATAAAATTTGAGCCTTTATCCTTTGTTTCTTAAACCGTGAACCAGGCCACGTTATAACCCTCAAAAGTCCTAGCTGAAGCATGGGTTAGTTCGAAAGCATACTGTTATGAAAGGTATCCTGACTCCTTAAGGCCTACGGTAAATACGGAGTTGACATCACGTTTTACAAACATTCACTTGTTTTTAGAAAAAAAATGCATTTTCAAAATCTTCAAGACAGACATAAGCTTTGCATTTTTGATATAACATTGTTTGCATATGACTACTTGTTTGAATAGCATAGAAGCTCGCACGACGAATATCGGATGAACAAAAGCACTCCCAAACAAGGGGCATGACATGATCATTGTCTGTCATCTGGGGCAATTAAGTCAAGATTCAGAGAATCTCTCAAAAGGCCAACCAACTTGGGGCAAATCTCCATCCGGATCATTTGGGGCATTGAACCGGAATTCCAGCTACGAATCTTGCACGATCAAACGAAGATCTTCTGGTCACATGGCAACACAACACTACTGTCAGTGACAACTCCCTACATCCTGATAGCGTGGACATAGTCGAAAAAATACTACGCATAATCAAAGACTCGCTAGGTTGACACACCTAGGCAAAAATAAGGGCTTCCCGGCGAACCAAAAGGGTTTGGGCAAAAATAAGGGATGAAAAGAAAAAATATGTACACCTGGCAAGTCGAAAACCTGAAAAGGCGGCTTGGGCAAAAATGGGTATCCCGGTGGACTGAAAACCCGAAAGGGCGGTCCAGGCAAAAATTAGGGATCAAAGCGTATGACTATGTCCCGGTATCTCGTCACTTGCCTACCAGAAGAAGATTTGTCAATTGGCAGTCATCAAACACCTTCACAGGTACCTTCTTCTCCATCAGAAACAGGGGCAATAATGAGTCGTCCAGGCGATCCAGTTGCTCTGTCAACCAAAGTACCAAGGAAAGGTCAATCAAAAGATGATTACCATCTACCTTTACAAATTACAGATCGTGGGTTAACATCTGAAACCAAACAGGACAATCATCCACTTGATCATCATCAGGCAACCCTACATTGGTTCCTTTTCTTTCAGAAAAGAAGTCTTACACGGACTTATCTCAAAGATGACCTTACCCCGGTTCATCAAAAAGTTTTACACGAACTTATCCTGCAGTAACCTTACCCCGGTTCCTCCTGAAGTCTTACACGGACTTATCTCAAGATGACCTTACCCCGGTTCATCAAGAAGTTTTACACGAACCTATCCTGCAGTAACCTTACCCCGGTTCTGCCGAAAGTTTTACACGAACTTATCCTGCAGTAACCTTACCCCGGTTCCTCCTGAAGTCTTACACGGACTTATCTCAAGATGACCTTACCCCGGTTCATCAAGAAGTTTTACACAAACCTACCCTGCAGTAACCTTACCCCGGTTCCGCCAAAAGTTTTACACGAACTTATCCCGAAGAAAACCTACACAGGTTCTCTCTCCCCAAAGATGCAGTTTACACGGACTCGTCATCAGAAACCCTACCCAGGTTTTACCTCTTCAAAGATGCGGTTTTACACGAGCTCATCATCGGGCAACCCTACATAGGTTCCCCCTTTCAACTTACAAAAATTACACCTCAAGAATTTCCCCAGGAGAGTCTAGTCCAGAGGTTTCCCCAGGAAAGTTCAATCCATCTCCCCAGCAGTAAGCTTATCCCCAGTAAATTCTGGAAGCTTACCCTTCGCAGAGCACGAACGCGTCTCCCGGCTTTATTCAAAGAGTTATTTCCTTACCAGGATATAACTGGGTTATCCTCAGCCAAAAGCCACGGAAAGAGCGTCCTCGACGAAGTCTTCTTATCCCCAGCAAAGTCTATCAACACTTCCAACACAACAAGGGTATCCCCAGCAAGTTATTATCAACAAATCAACAAAGTACCTCTCTCCCCACAGAGTATTGCTTCCCAGCGAGATCGCTAGAGTACTTTTCTCCCCGCAGAATAATCTATTCGCCAAGTTTATTCCCCAACGGAGTCATCTTCTCCTACCGGTATTCTTGCAACTATCATCCCCAGCGGAAGCAAAGCATCTATTCTCCAACATCAGCCCAGGAGTGACTTCCCGGCACCCGTCAAGGATTTATTTTCCTAAGACGAAAACATACATTCATAAACATCACATACATCATTATAGCATGCATATACGCATCACGTCTTACAAATCTCATTTATGTTGAGAACATCATTGCTTGATCCACATCATGCATTGTATATGACTGACCTTTACCGTACAGGAAAGATCCAGTTAAGTTCTCAGCTATATTTCAAGATCTTGACCGGTTCAGTTAAATCGCCCCTAAGATTTTACTGTTTCTTATCCAGTCAAAGGCCTTCTCTGGTTCAGTCAGATCGACCCTAAGATCTCCCTGATTCTTATCCAGTTGAAGATTTCAAGACCTAGACCGGTTCAGTTAAATCGACCCTAAGATTTTTCTGTTTCTTATCCAGTCAAAGGCCTTCTCTGGTTCAGTCGGATCGACCCTAAGATCTCCCTGATTCTCATCCAGTTGAAGACATTTCAAGACCTTGACCGGTTCAGTTAAATCGACCCAAAGATTTTTCTGTTTCTTATCCAGTCCAAGGCCTTCTCTGGTTCAGTCAGATCGACCCTAAGATCTCCCTGTTTCTTATCCAGTTGAAGATTTCAAGACCTAGACCGGTTCAGTTAAATCGACCCTAAGATTTTCCTATTTCTTATCCAGTCAAAGGCCTTCTCTAGTCTAGCTAAATCGACCCCTAACAGATTTTCCTGATAAAGACTCAGTAGAAGATATCCAAGATTCTCTTAGCGTTACTGTTGAGGTAGAAGTCGCCTATGGTTCTCTCCCCTTTACTGCGGAGGTAGTAATCGTCGCCCAAGATTCTCTCAGCGTTACTGTTGAGGTAGAAGTCGCCCAAGGTTCCCTCAGCGTTACTGTTGAGGTTGCAATCATCCAAGGTTCTCTCACCGTTCCTGTTGAGGTAGTAACCATCCCTGGTTCATTCATCACCTTTTGAAGCTCCAGATCCAGCTTCTGTAACCAGTCAGGACACATCTATACAAAGAGTTTGAAGATCAGCTCCTGTAACATGCCAGGTACTCATTTTTCTTTTGCAGGTACGCAAGTTCTCGCTAAGGAAACTCTTACGCAATCGACATCCAGATGGCATCTATAAGCCCATCCACCTTCCATCATCTCTTACGCATGGCATCTATAAGCCCATCATCCTATCCATCAATCTCCAAATGGCATCTATAAGCCCATTCCCATCATCACACTGCTACTATGTGAGCGCAAATTTCTGGGCACTCTAGTGTTCAATCATCTTCCACCTTCGGATTACGAAAGGCACGTCAGCCAATCAGCATCCTCAGGTTTAAGAAGATTGAACAGGGGCAACTGTTGTACCCCAAAATTTTCCCTCCCATATTCTTCAAAATTTGCCAAGTCAAAGCTTCAAAATCTCCCCAAGGGTTGCACAGTTCAAGGGCCTCCTAACAGTCAAAAACTAGGGTTTGGTTCTGGCAAAGAAATTGAAGTTTTCAAGGGTCCAATCAAGTCCCACATGCTTATAAACATGGTCAAGCATCCTCATACCAAGTTTCAAGACTTACAACACGAAATTGCACAGTCAAAAACCCTAATTGCACTACAGTCAACTGTAGGGGCAAAATGGTCATTTGACAGTCAAAAGTTAAAATTTTTGGTCAACATCTCATTTTGAAGCCACAAACATCATTTGATCAATGCTTGATCATGATTCTCAAGGCTTGTCTCAAAAAGTCTCAAGATGCAAAAGTTTCCATATTTGGACAGTTGAAAAAGTCAACTGTAACTTGACCAAGGCATAACTTCCACATGGATTATCAGAAAAATTCCATCCAAAGCTCATTTTTAAGAGAATGACATTTCCTACAACTCCTCTTCACACTTCAAGTCCAAGAAATGCTCTCACAAAAAGTTATCAATTTCAACATTATAGGTCATTTTCAAAAGTCAACAAAAAGGGACTTTAAGTCAAAGGCCATAACTTGAGATTGGTAAATAAAAATGACATGGGACCAAAAGCATTGGTTAGAGGACTTCAAGACCTTTCCAAAATGTCCAAGAACATGATCAAAGCTTAAAAATTGAGCAAGATATGCTTTGTGGAAGTTGGGAAATTTTTGGGTATTTTGAAAAGTCAACTTTGCTTCAAATGTCTTAAAATTGCTAATGGGCCACATTTTCTTCCAAGATTGGTCATCCAAAGCATATGCACGACCATTTGGCCCAAAAGGGATTTTTTTCATCATTTTTATTATTTATTTGAATTTTTAATTACAATTAATTCATTTAATTAATTAAAATGTGGAAAAAATACTAAACTAATGTGATCAAATCTTTTTATGCAGTACAATCACTCATGATTCACTAAGGATTTCGTGCATATCAAAAGAGGAAAGAATTGGTGCAAATTGGTATGATTCTTCATGAAAAAATATTGAAAAAGATTCAAAAAAATCAAATCTTGAAAACCATTAAAGACAAGGCTTTGGGCTTGGATTATTGACTGAATTCATTCCTTATACAAGTGCAAACCTAACCCTAAAGAAAAAGACCTCGAAGCTGCGCAGAAACACCATAAACAACTTTGCAATTTTATCAAGAAATTTGAAAACTGAAAACTCGATTCTAAGACGTTTCAAGGTAAAACTTTGATTCCATTAGCTTGCAAAGGTCTCAAGAGACGTTTCTGGATAAAAATCATTGTCCCTAACGCCCAGAATTGGTAACTAGAAGTCAGACTGTGTCGTCTTTTTTGCATAATCGTATCTCATCATTTACGCCATGATTTTCAATTCTAATGCTTGTTTTGTATTGTTCTTATCATTCTGAAGCTAACCCTGTTGTTTAATTGAGTTTTCCTCATCCATACGCGAATCCACCATTGGAGTGTTCTAGGGTTTCGTGGCTGCAAATTTGGGGTTTCTTGGTTATGGCAAAATTAAGACATAAAACCCATGTCGTTAGAACCAGAAGATCATGGCCAATCGATTCCCCACCTCGCGCCTAATTTATGAAGCAAGATGGCCTATTCGCTATTTTTACATATATCATATAGTGGGGGTTTAAAACCCCCGCAATCTTGTGTTATATTTTTCAGGCCAAACGCACAAACGGAGAAGACGATGACTTGTCTTCACACGATAGGTCCATTTAAATTTTAGCGCGTTTTTTGAGTTAATGTTACTAACGTGTTTTATTATATACATTATTTGTTGTCCACTAATGCTACAAAGAAAGCCAATAGCGCAGATGGTTGGTGCGTTGTCACATGAGCACTGGGACCTGGGTTCGATTCCCAGGTCCCCCACTTTGCTTCAATATTTTTTCTCTCAACATAATCCCATGCAGATTCAGTCCAAAGGTCCACCATGCAACTCATAATCCAGGTGTGCCACATGGCCACTGAAGGCAATCTAAAGGCCCAGATCTGATGAACACCATGGACCCTGGTCAAACATGCCACACGCTTTCAGAAAAGTCAAACAAAGACCATAAGCATTGGGCCCAAATTGCTGGGACAAAACCTCCACTTGGGGACAGCACCCCCTAGGGTTTGTGTTTACTTTCTTTTTCTATTATTTTTTATTATTTGTTTAATTTAATTAATTTCCATTTTAATCTTTAAATTAATTTATTTTCATAAAATATAAAAAATGATAAAAATCAGAAAAAGGACAAAAATAAATATATTTTAGTTAAATGTTATTTTGTAAATAAATTGTCAATTAATTTAGTTTTAAATTCTAGGGTTAATTTAATATTTTTTTCATAAACTTAAAAGTTGTAGAATTAGGGTTTGATTATTTTTACCTTTTCTTTTTTTACCATTATAATAATTAATTATTTATTTTTGTAAATAAAAATTGAATTAATTAATTAGGTTTAATTTTAGGTTAAATTTTAATGCTTTTCTTAATAAATTAAAAATAACTAGAATTAGGGTTAATTAACCTTTTTAATTCCATTTAATTCTCATAAAAGTCCATAAATATAAAAAACTAAAAAAAATAATTTCCTTTCTCGTTTTAATTCAATTAATTTGTTAATCGTAATTTAACTTCATAAAAAAAAAAGGGTCCAACGCCCTCGCATTCGATAATAATTCCAATTCGCGCATTTATTTCCTTTCTTATAATTTTAATGTAATTCTCCCAAAGCCATGTAAATTCAATATTTATATTCCTCGCACTTTACTTTATTTTTTGTCAAATCGGGTCCTGGATTTAATTTGGCGATGTGGACCCGCGCCTTTGTAATAGTTTAGGAACTTTATATTTCTCGCAACTTTTTAACTGTTAATAATTGCATGCAAGAATGAATGACAAAATAAAAACGAAAGCGTAGATCACCCATGACATGACAAAACAAAATATCTGAAAACAACACACAAATCACACACCACCCCTAGGGTACGCCTCACTGTTGCCTTGCCTCGAAAGGTGATCGTCGAGTAGAGGATGTCTTAGTAAGTCCTCATGATCCGGGAACCTGGCATGAGGGTAGCTTCTAAGGTGTCTTCCTATTGCTCTGGTGATCACCATGTCCCGAACCTCGAATTGACCCGAATACCTCCAACGGTGGTGCTACCTACCTCTCAATGGTGGGATGGCACTACTTTAAAGGACATCTACACAGACGAATTCCTTAGGGTAGGTAGACGACTCTAGATACTTGCTCTAATTTCAAAAACAAATCAAAAATACTTTTCACAACGACACCTTTTCAAAAAGCTTTCGAAAGCAATTTTTCAAACACTCTTGAGGACCGATACAAGAGTCGAACTGGAATCTTCAAAGAAACTTTTTAAACCCACAGTTGAAAAGCAAACAAAACATTTTGAAAACACAATGAGCAAGTATCTAAGAGCCCATGGATAACCATGGATAGAAAGGGTGCTAACACCTTCCCTTTCTATAACCTACCTCCCGAACCGAGAGCAATCTCTTTAAGGAATTTTTCTATGCTTTTGTCCTTTCCATTTGAAGAAAATAAAAGACGGTGGCGACTCTTGCTTCCGCGACATTTCGCGAACCAGCGTTAAACAGTCAGTTCCAGATCCACCGATCACACTGACCAACTGGTAGTTGTCAACGCCGTCAAAATCTTCTTGTCCAGAAATCCAATACCAACATTGCTTGGGGACATTCTTCACTCATTTTACACACGAACAATGAGAAAGAGGGGTGTTCTCATGTGCTGTACTCCTCTCCTTGCAAGGTGGTTTATTTCGCACCTTCCACAATCTGTCTTGAAGAATGACCAAGGCTCAAGGTAGTCCCAACGGTTGATGACTCTTACTCATTCTGATGTGCATTGGTGTTCTCGGTCTAGAGAAAATGTCATCATTGTCGATCGTTGCGGAGAGTTTCCTAATGTTCCTTTACTTGGAATTAGAGGAGGTATCACCTACAACCCTTGCCTAGCTTTGAGGCAATTTGGATATGCACGGAGGGATGGCCCTCATGACATGTTGATTCCTGACCTAGTTTTTGACTTCGACAACGATGCGCAAGGACTCCGCCAAAGATTCATCAGAGCTTGGGGGAGGCCCAACAAGGTTGATAGCAAGACTCTGGGACACAAGAACTCCATCCCTCTTGAGCCTTATCTCAAGTGGGTACGAGCCCGAGCCCAAAGTCTAATGATGCCTTATCCTCATGTACTCCCTGTGATTAAAGAGCCCGTCAAAGAAGGAGAGGTTCCCTACACCATCCTACATCCTGACATGCCTACATCGTGGGAGGAAATGCAGAAAAGTTGGATTCAGCTCAAGGAGGAACGGAATACTTTTGAAGCTAGCTTCTACGCCAGTGAGAAGAAGGTCCTAGAGCTTACCCGCCGACTCCATGAGCAAGAGGCCCTCAACACCTACATTGTGCCAAAGAGGATGCGCAATGTCTTTTTACCTTAAGAAGTTTTTGTAATATTTGGCCCATGGGGCATTTATGTACTAACAAATTTCTTCTTATTAATATGACGTGCGTTCTTCTTTGTCTGAAACAATTTTGAATGTCCTAAATCCTTGAATGCATTGCATACATAAGCATACCATTCATCATGTGCATAAGCAGGTCTCACTCCAGGCTTCCTTATCTGTCTGCTGTTTATTTCAGTAGGGTGGATCTCGTGCAAACAGTCAAAGACCTACAATCTCAGAATGCACAGTTCCAGCAACTCCTGATGACCTTGGCTAAGGGTCAGGAGGATATCAAAACTCAATTGGGGAACAAAGACCCAGTGAAGAAGAAGAAAAAGAGACTCGGGGTGGCTACTTTGGGGAGAAGATTTGACGGAGAAGCTCGGAGAGTGCTTGAATTTCCTCCTATCTCTGATGAAGGAACCAGCAAAGGAGGTGGAGCTGCGGTACCTTCCGAGTCTGATGCGGAAGAAGAAGAGGTCGAAGAGGATGAAGATTATTCTGATCAGCAATACCCTCCAGCCGATGATAAGTACAAAGGGCTAGAAGACAGGTTATCCGCCATGGAGCTACAAAGAGTACCGAGTTTGGATTTTGAAGACTTGGGTTTGGTCGCCGGGATTGTGATTCCCCCAAAATTCAAAGTGCCAGTTTTTGTGAGGTATGATGGGCTGTCCTGTCCAAAAATGCATCTCAGGTCCTACGTGAGAAAGATTCAACCTTATACGGCAGATAAAAACCTTTGGATTCATTTCTTTCAAGACAACCTTTCTGGAGCTCAGTTGGAGTGGTTTTATTAGCTAGAGGGAACCAGCGCCCGAAATTGGGAAGATTTGGCCACCGCTTTCTACAAACAATACCAGTATAATTCTGACCTTGCTCCTACTCGTACCCAACTTCAGGGTATGTCGTTAGGAACAGGCGAGGGATTCAAAGAATATGCACAAAAATGGAGGGATTTGGCTGGCAGGGTGCAGCCTCCTTTAACCGATCGTGAGCTCGTTGATATGTTTCTTGGGACCCTATCTGGGCCGTTTTTCAATCATCTGATTGGTAACTCTTCCGCGGGGTTTACCGATTTAATCTTAACAGGCGAAAGAATAGAAGCTGGCATCAAGTCAGGAAAGATTCAGAAGGGTGTTGCTGCAAGTGTTGAGAAAAAGCCTTTTAAGAAGGAAACAGCTGTGGTATATTCTCAGAGAAGAGCAGGGAAGACGGAGCGTCGACCAACTGTGGGGGCCGTAATGATTCAAAACACTCCAAGCGAGCAGCCTCGCTATAACCAGTCCAGACCAAATCAACAACGAGTGGAACGGCCACAACGGCAGTTCACCCGTATTAATATGACTCCAGCGCAAGTGCTTCCCCATCTGTTGAAGTTGAATCTCGCCACCATCAAGGAGGCACCAAAGAATGTGAATACGTCCTCTCCGCATTATCATGCTAATGCTAAATGCGCCTACCATTCAGACAGTGTTGGGCACGACACCAATGATTGTTGGGCACTCAAGCATAAAATCCAAGACCTGATAGAGGCGAAGGAGGTGGAGTTTGACGCTCCGGAGAAGCCTAATGTGATATCTGCACCCATGCCGAAGCACGACCGAAATGTCAATGCCATTGAAGAAGATTTGTATGTTGTTGATGTCAAAAATCTGACTACTCCATTGCTAACCATTAAGTTGAATCTGTTGAGGGCCGGGATCTTCCCGGGATGTAAAGAAGACTGCTATTGTTGTTACTCTCTGCCGTTTGACTGTTCGTTACTGAAGAAAGGCATCCAAGGCCTTATGGATAGTCGACAAATTTTGTTTGAAAAAGTTTCCACTGTTCCAGTTCATACTGAAGATGTCTCAATCATAACCATTCACGCCAATCTTTCCAAGGCCGTCAAAAAGCTTGTTAAGATTACACCAGCTACGAAATTTGTTCCTTTGAAGATAACAATGCCAGGGCCTGTTCCCTATGTTTCTGAGAAATCGATACCTTGGAACTATGGCGGTGACGTCTACTACCATGGTATCAAAAAAATCGAAATAACTGAAGAAAGTTCGGATGATGAAGAAGCCAGCATTGGTAACATTGCGGGCACGAGCAAAATCACCAGGAGCGGGAGAATATTTTCTCCAGAGATTGCCCCTCCAAGAGCAATCTTTGGACCCTGGTCAGTTGATAAGGTCATCCCTGCGCCAATAAAACTCTCCGCTAGAACCCCATTGATTGAAGATGTTGTTGTTCCTAATATTGTCCCTCCTACCGCTGCTGATAAAGGTAAGGGAATCCAAGATGAGCTCGTCAGGACGAGGGCTCAACCCTTGGTCATCCCGGAAACCTCCAAGAAGGAAATGGATGAGATTTTGAGGATAATCAAAAGAAGTGATTACGATGTAGTAGAACAGCTGGGGCAAACCCCCTCAAAGATCTCCATGCTGGCACTACTACTTTGCTCAGAAGCGCACGCTAAAGCCCTGATAAAATTCCTGAAGGCAGCCCATGTGCCCCAGGAGACCTCTGCGGATCAATTTCAAAATTGCGTGGCTAGCCTGACTGCGGACAATGGATTAGGTTTTTCTGATGCCGACCTAACTCCTAAAGGTAGAAACCACAATGATGCTTTGCACATTTCGGTCGAGTGCCAGGGAACCACTCTCGCACATGTCTTGGTCGACACCGGTTCGTCGCTGAATGTATTGCCCAAGAAGGCCTTGGACCGGCTAGACTGTGAAGGGTTGGAATTGAAGCCGAGTGATATTGTTGTCAGAGCTTTCGATGGTTCGAAGAGAATGGTCCATGGGGAGGTTGAAATTCCCGTCAAGATAGGCACCGAGGTGTTTAAATCTACTTTCTATGTGATGGACATCCGTCCGTCATATTCTTGCTTGCTGGGTAGACCTTGGATACACCATGCTGGGGCGGTCACCTCCTCCTTACATCAGATGTTGAAGTATCCTGTCAAGGGAAAGATCATTACTGTCCATGGCGAAGAGGAGTACATGATTAGCCACTTAAATTCTTTCCGGTACGTGGAGGTTGAAGGAGAGTTCATTGAAACGCCTTTTCAGCATTTCGAAGAAGTCCTTCCTGAAATAGTAGTAGCAAAGTTGGCAGCTGAGACGCCGAGGCAGATGGCCAGGATGGCATCTCTGGAGGACGCAAGGGCCGCAATAAAGGAAGGGAAAAATTCAGCATGGGGGAAGTTACCTGACATTCCGCATAAGACAGACAAATTTGGATTAGGGTTCACTACCGCAGGCCAGAAAGCTATGCGCCGTGCGAAGATTGAAAGGGCGCCAGTCAAAATTTCTCCCTACGGAATCAACGCTTTGGAGGATGAGGACAAAGAGAGCAACATCGAAGAGTGGATCTACCCGACTGTCAAAGGGGGGTTGAGCAACTGGGAGGCAAAAGACTTTGTCCCCATCACTTTTATTCATCAGTAATTTATCTGTTAAACATTTCTTATTTGGTCTGTAATATTTATTTTCAAACAATCCGTACACTATCTTTTCACCTCATGCCTTGCCCGAGGCATGTAGGTCCACTTGTAAGGGTTTTGATTATTTTTCATATCCATATGCCATGTTTAATGATTCATTGGACGTTTTTCATTTGATAAACTGCTTGTGTTCATTTTCTTTCCTTTTGCATTTTTTGTTTAAGGATGGCTATCCCTTACACACACCCACACTCACCAATGCAGGTACCCATCCACTCCGGATTCCATGGGTGACGATTCTGCTATATCTTTCAATAACTCTGAAGATCTGGTCAATCAAGCCGAGTATGAAGATGACGAAGGTTATGAAGTACCAGAGGAACTAGCCAGACTTCTACAGCAAGAGGAAAGGGCCATCCTACCGCATGAAGAGCCATTGGAAACTGTCAACTTGGGTACAGAGGAAGACCGGAAGGAGGTGCAAGTGGGTGCCAACCTGAAACCGAGTGTCAAGGAACGCCTGATACAGTTGTTGAATGAGTATGTTGAGATCTTTGCTTGGTCTTATGAAGACATGTCGGGTTTAGACACTGACATCATGGTTCACCGTCTCCCCACAAGAGAGGATTGTCCACCAATCAAGCAAAAAGTTTGCCGAATGAGGCCCGATATGTCTGAAAAGATCAAAGCAGGAGTGATGAAGCAATTCGACGCTGGCTTTTTGGTTGTTACGTCCTATCCTCAATGGGTCGCTAACATCGTGCCAGTACCTAAGAAAGATGGCAAAGTCAGGATGTGTGTGGACTACCGGGATTTGAATAGGGCCAGCCCCAAAGATGATTTTCCGCTACCTCATATTGACATTTTAATCGACAATACAGCTCAGCACAAAGTGTTTTCCTTCATGGATGGATTCTCGGGCTACAATCAAATCAAAATGGCCCCCGAGGACATGGAGAAAACTACTTTTGTCACACAATGGGGCACTTTCTGTTATAAGGTGATGTCGTTCGGTCTGAAGAACGCAGGGGCAACTTATCAACGCGCCATGGTAGCTTTATTTCATGATATGATACATCATGAGATTGAAGTTTACGTAGACGATATGATAGCTCGGTCACAAACAGATGAAGAGCACCTTGAACATCTGGAGAAGCTGTTTGCCAGGTTGAAAGAATACAAGCTCAGGCTGAATCCAAGTAAATGCACTTTTGGAGTTAGGTCTGGTAAACTTTTGGGATTCATTGTAAGCAACAAAGGCATTGAAGTCGATCCAGCAAAAGTAAAAGCGATACAAGAGATGCCTGCTCCCCGTACTGAAAAGGAGGTTAGAGGGTTCTTGGGGCGCTTGAACTACATTGCCAGATTCATCTTGCATATGACTTCTACCTGTGAACCAATTTTCAAACTCTTGAAGAAAGATCAGGTAGCTGAATGGAACGGCGATTGCCAAGCTGCTTTTGATAGAATCAAGGAGTATTTGCTAGAACCTCCTATTCTGATGCCACCCGTCGAAGGAAGACCATTGATCATGTATTTGACCGTCTTGGATAACTCAATGGGGTGTGTTTTGGTCCAGCATGACGAGTCTGGTCGAAAAGAGCATGCTATTTATTACCTTAGCAAAAAGTTTACCGACTGTGAGACTCGCTAATCACTGCTCGAGAAAACTTGCTGCGCTTTGGTATGGGCTGCTCGCCGGCTAAGGCAGTATATGTTGACTCATACTACCTTGTTGATTTCCAAAATGGATCCTATCAAATATATCTTCGAAAAGCCCGCCTTATCTGGAAGGATAGCCAGATGGCAAATGATCCTGACTGAGTATGACATCCAGTACACCACCCAAAAAGCTATAAAAGGGAGTGTACTAGCTGACCATCTGGCTCATCAAGCTATCGAAGATTATCAACCCATGAGATTTGACTTCCCAGACGAGGACATCATGAATTTGGACAACATTGAAGGTAACGGACCGTATGACGGACCCGAAAAGGGATCCCGATGGACCCTATACTTTGATGGTCCTTCAAATGCACTTGGAAACGGTATCGGCGCGGTACTCATTTCTCCGGAAGGTTGTCACACACCTTTCACGGCCCGACTCTGCTTCAGCTGCACAAATAACATGGCTGAGTATGAAGCTTGCATCTTTGGTCTCAAGGCTGCTATAGACTTGGGGATCAAATCTTTGATCGTATTTGGGGACTCGGCTTTGGTCATCAGCCAAATCAAAGGAGAGTGGGATACCAAGCATCCTAATCTTATCCCATACAAAGAACATGTCCTGACATTGTTGCCTCATTTTGAGCAAATTACCTTCGAGCATTTCCCGCGAGAAGAGAATCAGCTAGCAGATGCTCTAGCCACAATGTCCTCCATGTTTAAACTCAACTGGGATAACGAGGCTCCCTAAATCACCATCGAGCGAATGGATGAACCTGCGCATTGTCACGAGATTAATACCGAAGAAGTAGTGGAACAGCCTTGGTTCCATGAAATCAAAAGGTATCTCGAGACCAGAGATTATCCTGAAGGAGCTTCCGTAAATGACAAGAAGTTCTTAAGGAAATTTGCTGCTAAGTTCTTCCTGAGCAACGACATCCTTTACAAACGAAGCCATGATTGTGTATTACTCTGATGCGTAGACAAAGCTGAAGCAGAGTTGATCATGATTGATATACACAGCGGCACATTTGGCACCCACTTGAGCGGGCATACAATGGCTAAGAAGATCCTAAGGGCAAGCTATTACTGGTCTACCATGGAAGCTGACTGCCATCAACACTCCCGTACTTGCCACAAATGTCAAGTCTACACTGACAAAGTTCATATCCCTCCGGTTCCTCTCAACGTTCTGACTGCTCCTTGGCCATTTGCAATGTGGGGCATTGACATGATTGGAGAGATCAAGCCCACGACTTCCAACGGACATCGCTTTATCCTGGTTGCCATTGACTATTTCACCAAATGGGTCGAAGCAGCTTCCTTCGCCTCTGTTACTAAAAATGTGGTTGCCCGCTTTATCAAGCAAAATCTCATATGTCGGTATGGTGTTCCAGACAGGATCATCACAGACAACGGTACAAATCTGAATAACACAATGATCACCGCTTTATGCGAACAGTTCAAGATTTATCATCACAATTCATCTCCCTATCGGCCGAAGATGAACGGTGTTGTTGAAGCTGCGAACAAAAACATTAAGAAGATCATTTAGAAAATGACAGTCACTTACAAAGACTGGCATGAGATGTTACCGTTTGCCCTACATGGATACCGTATGATGGCACGTACTTCAATCGGGGCAACCCCATTTTCTTTGATGTATGGCATGGAAGCTGTCTTGCCTATGGAAGTCCAGATTCCTTCTCTAAGGATTATGAAGGATGCAGGTTTGAATGAAGATGATTGGATGCAGACCCGACTTGACCAACTCAATTTGATTGACGAGAAGCGACTCGCTGCTATATGCCATGGTCAGACGTATCAAAAACGGATGATCAAGGCCTTCAATAAGAAAGTCAGACGTCAAGTGTATCAAGTCGGAGATCTCGTAATCAAGCGGATTATCTTGCCGCAAAGTGATCCCAGGGGCAAATGGACTCCTACGTATGAAGGACCATTTGTGATCAAGAGCTTATTTTCTGGTGGTGCAGTGATTCTGACCACCATGGACGGCGACGATTTGCCGCACCCTGCGAATGCAGACATAGTCAAAAGATACTACGCATAAAATAACCCGACAAGTCGAAAACCCGAAAGGGCGGCTTGGGCAAAAATGGGCATCCCGGTGAACCGAAAACCCGAAAGGAAGGTTCAGGCAAAAATTAGGGATAAAAACAAAAAAATCTGTACACCCGGCAAGTCGAAAACCCGAAAGGGTGGCTTGGGCAAAAATGGGTTTCCCGGTGGATCGAAAACCCGAAAGGGCGATTCAGGCAAAAGTTAGGGAATTAAAGCGTATGACTATGTCTCGTCAGATCACTTCAAAAGACAATCTCTTCATTAAACCAGTTCCAGGCTTCCGATCAATCCAGTCATCAGCAAACGAAGCATTGAACGGACAGATATTCAGAGTTGTGAAAGCTATAGTGGAATGGAATCCCATGGAATTATTTCACATAGCCATCTTTATTTTGTATAAATCTTTCAATATTTACGACAAAATCCTCTTACTAGGGTGGTTGTCGCCTTTGTACAAATATACTCGTAAAAAGTCAATACAAATACTTTTCCCAAAAATTTGTGTCATTTCCTTTTCTTTTCTCTTGCACTATTTGTTTTGAGAAACGTCCAATGTTTTGTTAAATAGGCACATGCATTTGAACATAATCATTCCCTTACAAGGAAGAGGATTACTGATAGGTCAAAGGTGCAGTTGGATGTTGGGATACCCTTCAAAGGAAACCCCCGGAGATTTGGAATCCATATCCCCAGCAAACTCTGAAGCTTATCCCCAGTAGATTCTGGAAGCTTATCCCCTGCAGAGTACGGACGTCTCTCCCGAGTTTTATTCAAAGTTATTCCTCACAAGGGCTTATAACTGGGTTATCCTCAGCTTACTGCCACGGAAGATCGCACTCGCCAAAATTCTTCCAATCCCCAGAGGAGTTTATCTTTGTTATCCCCAGCCAGAGAATCCTCCAGAATGCAATTCCCCTCAGAATTTAAGTTTCACTATCCCCAGCGAAGCCGTATTAATGAACCTTCTCCCCACAGAGTTTTGAGGAGGGCAAATCTTGAGTTCCCCAGGGAAGTCGCCAGAGATACTTCCCACCAAATTGAAGATTCTCAGTCTTACATCTCCAGCATGAGTCTATTAGCTTGGAACTCCCTAGTAGAAGTCATCAGGAATTCCCTAGAAGATTGGTATACAACCCAAGCTCCTTTTTCTCCAGCAACAACCAGGAATTATTCTTCCCGGCAGCAGTCAAGATACTGTCATCTTCATCCATCTCGGATTCATCTATCCTTTGCAAGACAACTCTCTAGATTACATGCGCATTCATTTACATTCATACATTGCGTCATGCATCGTGACATTGCATATAACTAACTCTTTACCTTTTCAGGTAAGATCAGTCAAAAGACTAGAATCACTACCCTCCGAGTTTCTTTCCAGGAATAGTTCAGATGTGACCCAGACATGGCAACGTTCTAACGCTTATTCCAGATTTATCCAGGTGCAGTTTTACACGGGCTCATCATCAGGGAACCCTACACCGGTCCTTCCTTCAACTTCAAGACTTCTGAAAACAGTTCACGGGTTCTCCAAGTAACGGATGTTAACCTATCAGTTATTCATATTCTTCTCAAGACTTCTGAAAACAGTTTATGGATTCTTCCCAACAACGGATGTTGATCTATCAACTTGTTCAGATGCAACCTCTGAAAACAGTTTACGGACGCTTCCCAACAACGGATGCTGCTCTATTGCTTATTCAACTTCAAGACTTCTGAAAACAGTTCACGGGTTCTCCAAGTAACGGATGTTAACCTATCACTTGTTCAGATTCTTCTCAAGACTTCTGAAAATAGTTTATGTTTTCTTCCCAACAACGGATGTTAATCTATCAACTTGTTCAGATGCAACTTCTGAAAACAGTTTACGGACGCTTCCCAACAACGGATGCTGCTCTATTGCTTATTCAACTTCAAGATTCCTGAAAACAGTTTACGGGTTCTCCAAGTAACGGATGTTAACCTATCACTTGTTCAGTTTCTTCTCAAGACTTCTGAAAACAGTTTATGGATTCTTCCCAACAACAGATGTTAATCTATCAACTTTTCCAGATGCAACTTTCGAAAACAGTTTACGGATTCCTCCTAACAACGGATGTCAATCTATTGCTTATTCAGACCCCCAGTTCAGAGATGGTCCAAAGCATGGACACCTTCCTGATATTCCTTTCCAGATGGCATCTTTAAGCCCATCCCCGACAAGTGTCCGTCACTCTTCCAGATGGCATCGTTAAGCCCATCTCCAAATGGCATCTTTAAGCCCATTCCCGCATCCATTACTTTGACGAGTGCAAATTTAAGGGCACTCTAGTGTCCAATCTCCTTTTACCCTCGAGTCACGAAAGGCAAAACTTGCCAATCTAACTCTTCGGATTCAAGAAGATTGAACAGGGGCAACTGTTGTACCCCAAAATTTTCCCTCCCATTCTCTCAACATTTCTCATCACAAGGCTCTTGAAGATCAAGATCCAGTTAGGGTTTCATCTGCTCAAGACTTCTCCTTGCACTGTTGACCCAAATTAGGGTTTGTGTTTGCACAAAGATGTTTTGACCTAAAATGTCTAATATGACCTTCTTGCTTCATATTGGACTCCCAAGTTTATCCATATCAAGTTTCAAGTCTTGATTCCAAGTTTTGCCCAGTCAATTGGACAGTTGACCTAGAAATCAACTGCATTGGGGAAAAAGTCAACTGTGACCAATTGACAGTCAAATCTCATGAAAATTGACCCACATCAACATTATGAACTCACATGGACCATTTGATCAAGTTTGGATCACAATTCCACAAGAAATTTGATCAGATCACCAAAAGGGCAAAATGGTCATTTTTAGGGTTTTGACTGCACAAAGACAATTTTTGACTGTTTGACCTAGCCAATGGCAAACCAAGCTCACATATGGACTCAAGGACCCCATGGAATTATCTTGACATGCTCAACAAGTTCAAAAGATCCCAAATGCACAAGATTGACAGTTGAATTTCTCAGTCAATTGATCAATTTTGACTGTATACTGAAAAGTCAAACTTTGACTTTTTGGTCAAAATCAAGAGTCAAGATTCATTTTTCATCAAAACATGCCAAATCATGAAACTTGTTCACCAAGAAATCAAAAATTGCAAATTAGGGTTTGAAATGGGAATTTTTCATAACTTAGAATTTTTCTAAGTTATGAAAAACCCTAATTTTTTCCCAACTTTGCCCCACTTTATCACCAAGATTCATTTGGATTCAAACAAAAGTCAAAACATGAAAGTTGTAGCTTGTTGCATAATCTACAACTTTGATTCACAAAGTTTTCCCAAATGAGACTTGTATCTCAAGTTACAATTTTTGGAATAAGGGTACTAAACCATTCTTAACTTAGTGAAATTTTAACCTATTTTGGCAAGGTTTTCTACCCAACTTCAAGGCCATTTTCCATACATTTCCACTTGTAATTTCAATTTGCATTTCAAAGATGGATTGTAGTACACATTCGAAGATTTCCAAAATGTCCAAGAACTCATCAAACAACCTCATAACTTGAGAGAATCGAATTTCACAATATGGCAAAAACTCACTTTTGAATTGGTCATGTACATGTTCATAACTTAGGCCATTTTCAAGTCAGCATAGTTTGTGCTACATTACAGGTCCTTAAACCATCCAACACTCAATAATTTAATGCATGTTCATTGTGTTAAAGTGTTGTTCTTTGAGTTCAAGCATTACATACAAGTTTAATCCATTTATGGAAAAAGCAAAATGGCCATTTTTGCAAAAGCAAGCTTTATGTCCAATTGAAAATCCAACAAGTACAGATGAAATCTAATTGGCACAAGATTATGAGCAAAACACTCTGATCAAGACAAGGTTAGAAGCATGTTTAAGGGTCCCCTACTTTCCTAAAACATCAAGTTGGCTTTGTTTGCTTAAGTGTGAAGAAAAGTATCATAACATACAACAACTTTCATCTCAGCATTAGAACACAGAAGAAAACATTGTAGACACCTTCTGATCATCCAACCCAAGCTAGAACACGAGCCCTTGGCCTCCCAAACACTCCCATTCCCAGAATCACTCTCAAACTGCATAAACAGGGCAAGGCCTGTAGATTGAACACCATCTCTCATCCCTTGCATGATTTCTTGCCCAAAGCTCATCAAACACATTCCCTAGCATCAATGCAAGCTAACCAAAACCTAAAACACGACCTGTAATTCCTCTAACCAGTTCCACCATTTTCACTTTTCTGGTTTGCAGGTGAAGAGCTCTAGCACGATTCAAAAGGTTTCAAGATAAAGTAAAGCTTGGAATAGCATCCCTGGACATCAAGGAAGCTATACCAATCATCACCTTGCACTGAAAGTTTCTCCATTGCCAGATAGAACCTCAACTGAACAGGTAAGTTCATGAATTCGTATCTCTCTTATTAGGCATTGTTAGCTTTAGGTTTGTGAAGATAATATGTCACATTCATAGCCCTGAACATGCCCATGTATTTAGATTTCATTTATGTTATGTGTGCTGCAAGAATTTTGAGTCTGAACATGGCAGAAAACTTAGGTCAGGATTTGGGAATGTCAAAATTCTCTCTCATTTCTGAGAGTTAGGATGAGTTTCTTATATATTTAGAATCGTGATTCAATGCTTAACATTTCTTATGTTGGAAGTTTGTGCAAAAGATCAAAGAATCTAGGTGTTTGAATTGCAAGAACAGACGCGCGTTTTTGTTCAGAGGTTGAAGAAGAAGTGATCTGGGCTGGGCTTGTTTTTGCATTTTCTCTTCACACACTCATTTCACTTTAACACCCCCTGGGCCCATTTGGTTTATTTCAATATTTTTTTGACTTTTCTTTTTTCATTCTGATTTATTTATTTTTGCTTATAATATAAAAAATATAAAAAAATATTTTTATACCATTTTTCTATTTTTTTAGCATTTATTTGTTTATAGGAATCATTTATACATAAATATATATATATATATATATATATATATATATATATATATATATATATATATATATATATATATATATATATATATATATATATATATATATATATATATATATATATATATATATATATATATATATATATATATATA
>CATIWC010003786.1:0-19734 GCA_948472305.1 Vicia faba
ATACAAAGACAATGACCTAGAAATAAACTTATTATTGAAACATATCTAAATTAGCTTCGTCATTCAAAAATATAAAATATTTAAAAAAATTGCAAGTGTTTAGAATCAAACCAACAATCTGAATTACCACTACTATTTAAAAATATCTAAAACAATACAGTAATCTAACTTTCTTCACAATTTAAATAACACAAACATGATCAGAAATCATTACCACCATTCAGAAATATTTAGGACAATACTATCATTCAGAAATATCTGGAGTAGCACAATATCTTGACCTTATGAGACACTATCAAATCTTCTTAAATATTTTGTATATTTTAATAAATTATAGTCTAAATTTATCAACGGTATCTTTTTTTAATTAAATTATCAATGATAACTTTTTTTTGTAAAATTTAAAAACAATTATGATCTTCTGAATATTTTAATCAATATTTAATAAAATATATATGTACTTATTTCATAAGTATAATTATTTTTAATTATATTTCATTAACTTGGATGCTAACGACAAACTTATAAATGAAATGTTTATATTGAAGGTAAAAATTTGTGTTTGAAAATTTTATATGATTTAGTTAAAATTTTATATTAAATTTATTTCACACACCCCATCAGATTTCATGTCACACACCGCCATCAATTCATACTGTTTCAAAATCAACTATTGAAAAACGAATTAAATCAAATGGTCGATCAGTTGAACTAGGAATTAAAGTCGTATCTGGCCGAACAAATAAAAACCAAACACAATACTAAAATCGGTATACAAACTAGGAAACCGAGAATAAATAGGAGGGAAAACCAAAGGTTTAATCGGTTCCTAACATTAGACCGTAATTTACTTATTTTTATTAAGAAACCAAAAAGGATAAGGAGTAGTTTTTGATACACCAGATCTATTGATTCTATTTCTTCTTTCTTGAATTTGTAGTAGTCAAATCCAAACATTATAAATCATTTCTTTTCATCTTTGTTAGCAAACGAGAACTAACGACAAACTTATAATAAGGAGAAAATTTAAATATAATTTTTTAAGTGTAGTTTTAACTATTTTTCAATAAAAATATGACAAGTGTATAATTTACTCTTACACGCAACTTTTAAATTTAAATTTTTATATTTAACAGAAAAAGAAGAAAACAAAAAATTTTAGTTACACATATATTTAGTTCACAATAAAAGGAGAGAGATATAGTAACAAATTTACTTTTTTTTTATCTTTATAATTTTTTATGTTATAACCTTTTTAAGAAAATTTAACTATATGTTTCTTATAATATTTAAATTTTGATAATCCATTTAATCTCTCTCTCTCTCTCTCTCTCTCTATATATATATATATATATATATATATATAATATATATATATATGATTTAGAAAATAAAGTAAATTTATAAACAAAACAAAAATATAAAAAACATATTCTAAATTAACATTTAAAAGAAAAGAAAATATAAACAAAATTAAACCTTGAAAGAAAAAACACAAGTAAATATGAAAAAAGAAACTAAAATATATTTTAAGAAAATAAAATATATAAAAAATTAAAAAGCAGATAAAAAGAAAATTAACCACTTAAAAAATACAAGTAAGAAACAAAGAATTTGCATGATCTAATATTAAATTTTGAAAGATGATTTTAATATTTTAAAATAAATATAATGATAATTATATAAATATAATTAAAATTATAATAACTCATTTCTCTTCACTTTTCTCCTCAAAACCGCAAATTTGAAATATTTTTAATTAAATATAAATAATTTATGTAAATATAATTTATTATAACGTTTGTTTTTAATAAATGGGATCCCTTAATTTATTTTAAACTTTAATTTATTTTTACATTTTTTTAATGGTTTTTTTTATAAGAGATTTGTTTTCATTCTTTTTAGAGAGTGTAGACCGAACCAAAAAAATATGAAAACAATCTTCCATAGTTTTTCTCTGAGTAAATTGCTTGTCCAAGTAAAGGTTATTAATGTTTTCGTACTAGTAAATACTTTTTTTTTAAATATATTATCATTATCTAAAATAAATAAAAATTTATTACCACATTCGTCTCTTCTTTAATGATTACATATTTTAATAGTTATTTATTTTATTTATTATGTATACTATTCATTTTATTATTCATGTCATGAATATGAGTTCATAGCTATTTATTTTATTTATTCATAACTTAAATACATAATGACCTTTAAATATAAATATTTATTTAATTATATTTTATTATTTAATAATATGTTTTATACAAAATAAAATTATATATTAAGTAAAAAGGAGAAATACAAAGACAATGACCTAGAAATAAACTTATTATTGAAACATATCTAAATTAGCTTCGTCATTCAAAAATATAAAATATTTAAAAAAATTGCAAGGGTTTAGAATCAAACCAACAATCTGAATTACCACTACTATTTAAAAATATCTAAAACAATACAATAATCTAAGTTTTGTCACAACTTAAATAACACAAACATGATCAGAAATCATTACCACCATTCAGAAATATTTAGGACAATACTATCATTCAGAAATATCTAGAGCAGCACAATATCTTGACCTTATGAGACACTATCAAATCTTCTTAAATATTTTGTATATTTTAATAAATTATAGTCTAAATTTATCAATGGTATCTTTTTTTCATAAAATTATCAATGATAACTTTTTTTTGTAAAATTTAAAAACAATTATGATCTTCTGAATATTTTAATCAATATTTAATAAAATATATATGTACTTATTTCATAAGTATAATTATTTTTAATTATATTTCATTAACTTGGATGCTAACGACAAACTTATAAATGAAATGTTTATATTGAAGGTAAAAATTTGTGTTTGAAAATTTTATATTGATTTAGTTAAAATTTTATATTAAATTTATTTCACACACCCCATCAGATTTCATGTCACACACCGCCATCAATTCATACTGTTTCAAAATCAACTATTGAAAAACGAATTAAATCAAATGGTCGATCAGTTGAACTAGGAATTAAAGTCGTATCTGGCTGAACAAATTTTGAAAACCAAACAATACTAAAATCGGTATACAAACTAGGAAACCGAGAATAAATAGGAGGGAAAACCAAAGGTTTAATCGGTTCCTAACATTAGACCGTAATTTACTTATTTTTATTAAGAAACCAAAAAGGATAAGGAGTAGTTTTTGATACACCAGATCTATTGATTCTATTTCTTCTTTCTTGAATTTGTAGTAGTCAAATCCAAACATTATAAATCATTTCTTTTCATCTTTGTTAGCAAACGAGAACTAACGACAAACTTATAATAAGGAGAAAATTTAAATATAATTTTTTAAGTGTAGTTTTAACTATTTTTCAATAAAAATATGACAAGTGTATAATTTACTCTTACACGCAACTTTTAAATTTAAATTTTTATATTTAACAGAAAAAGAAGAAAACAAAAAATTTTAGTTACACATATATTTAGTTCACAATAAAAGGAGAGAGATATAGTAACAAATTTACTTTTTTTTTATCTTTATAATTTTTTATGTTATAACCTTTTTAAGAAAATTTAACTATATGTTTCTTATAATATTTAAATTTTGATAATCCATTTAATCTCTCTCTCTCTCTCTCTCTCTCTATATATATATATATATATATATATATATATATATATATATATATATATATATATATATATGATTTAGAAAATAAAGTAAATTTATAAACAAAACAAAAATATAAAAAACATATTCTAAATTAACATTTAAAAGAAAAGAAAATATAAACAAAATTAAACCTTGAAAGAAAAAACACAAGTAAATATGAAAAAAGAAACTAAAATATATTTTAAGAAAATAAAATATATAAAAAATTAAAAAGCAGATAAAAAGAAAATTAACCACTTAAAAAATACAAGTAAGAAACAAAGAATTTGCATGATCTAATATTAAATTTTGAAAGATGATTTTAATATTTTAAAATAAATATAATGATAATTATATAAATATAATTAAAATTATAATAACTCATTTCTCTTCACTTTTCTCCTCAAAACCGCAAATTTGAAATATTTTTAATTAAATATAAATAATTTATGTAAATATAATTTATTATAACGTTTGTTTTTAATAAATGGGATCCCTTAATTTATTTTAAACTTTAATTTATTTTTACATTTTTTTAATGGTTTTTTTTATAAGAGATTTGTTTTCATTCTTTTTAGAGAGTGTAGACCGAACCAAAAAAATATGAAAACAATCTTCCATAGTTTTTCTCTGAGTAAATTGCTTGTCCAAGTAAAGGTTATTAATGTTTTCGTACTAGTAAATACTTTTTTTTTAAATATATTATCATTATCTAAAATAAATAAAAATTTATTACCACATTCTTCTCTTCTTTAATGATTACATATTTTAATAGTTATTTATTTTATTTATTATGTATACTATTCATTTTATTATTCATGTCATGAATATGAGTTCATAGCTATTTATTTTATTTATTCATAACTTAAATACATAATAACCTTTAAATATAAATATTTATTTAATTATATTTTATTATTTAATAATATGTTTTTTACAAAATAAAATTATATATTAAGTAAAAAGGAGAAATACAAAGACAATGACCTAGAAATAAACTTATTATTGAAACATATCTAAATTAGCTTCGTCATTCAAAAATATAAAATATTTAAAAAAATTGCAAGTGTTTAGAATCAAACCAACAATCTGAATTACCACTACTATTTAAAAATATCTAAAACAATACAGTAATCTAACTTTCGTCACAATTTAAATAACACAAACATGATCAGAAATCATTACCACCATTCAGAAATATTTAGGACAATACTATCATTCAGAAATATCTAGAGTAGCACAATATCTTGACCTTATGAGACACTATCAAATATTCTTAAATATTTTGTATATTTTAATAAATTATAGTCTAAATTTATCAATGGTATCTTTTCTTCATAAAATTATCAATGATAACTTTTTTTTGTAAAATTTAAAAACAATTATGATCTTCTGAATATTTTAATCAATATTTAATAAAAATATATATGTACTTATTTCATAAGTATAATTATTTTTAATTATATTTCATTAACTTGGATGCTAACGACAAACTTATAAATGAAATGTTTATATTGAAGGTAAAAATTTGTGTTTGAAAATTTTATATTGATTTAGTTAAAATTTTATATTAAATTTATTTCACACACCCCATCAGATTTCATGTCACACACCCCATCAATTCATACTGTTTCAAAATCAACTATTGAAAAATGAATTAAATCAAATGGTCGATCAGTTGAACTAGGAATTAAAGTCGTATCTGGCCGAACATATTTTGAAAACCAAACAATACTAAAATCGGTATACAAACTAGGAAACCGAGAATAAATAGGAGGGAAAACCAAAGGTTTAATCGGTTCCTAACATTAGACCGTAATTTACTTATTTTTATTAAGAAACCAAAAAGGATAAGGAGTAGTTTTTGATACACTAGATCTATTGATTCTATTTCTTCTTTCTTGTATTTGTAGTAGTCAAATCCAAACATTATAAATCATTTCTTTTCATCTTTGTTAGCAAACGAGAACTAACGACAAACTTATAATAAGGAGAAAATTTAAATATAATTTTTTAAGTGTAGTTTTTACTATTTTTCAATAAAAATATGAGAAGTGTAAAATTTACTCTTACACGCAACTTTTAATTTAAATTTTTATATTTAACAGAAAAAGAAGAAAACAAAAAAATTTAGTTACACATATATTTAGTTCACAATAAAAGGAGAGAGATATAGTAACAAATTTACTTTTTTTTTTATCTTTATAATTTTTTATGTTATAACCTTTTTAAGAAAATTTAACTATACGTTTCTTATAATATTTAAATTTTGATAATCCATTTAATATATATATATATATATATATATATATATATATATATATATATATATATATATATATATATATATATATATATATATATATATATATATATATATATATATATATATATATATATATATATATATATATATATATATATATATATATATATATATATATATGATTTAGAAAATAATGTAAATTTATAAACAAAACAAAAATATAAAATACATATTCTAAATTAACATTTAAAAGAAAAGAAAATATAAACAAAATTAAACCTTGAAAGAAAAAACACAAGTAAATATGAAAAAAGAAACTAAAATATATTTTAAGAAAATAAAATATATAAAAAATTAAAAAGCGGATAAAAAGAAAATTAACCACTTAAAAAATACAAGTAAGAAACAAAGAATTTGCATGATCTAATATTAAATTTTGAAAGATGATTTTAATATTTTAAAATAAATATAATGATAATTATATAAATATAATTAAAATTATAATAACTCATTTCTCTTCACTTTTCTCCTCAAAACCGCAAATTTGAAATATTTTTAATTAAATATAAATAATTTATGTAAATATAATTTATTATAACATTTGTTTTTAATAAATGGGATCCCTTAATTTATTTTAAACTTTAATTTATTTTTACATTTTTTTAATGGTTTTTCTTAAAAGAGATTTGTTTTCATTCTTTTTAGAGAGTGTAGACCGAACCAAAAAAATATGAAAACAATCTTCCATAGTTTTTCTCTGAGTAAATTGCTTGTCCAAGTAAAGGTTATTAATGTTTTCTTACTAGTAAATACTTTTTTTTAAAATATATTATCATTATCTAAAATAAATAAAAATTTATTACCACATTCGTCTCTTCTTTAATGATTACATATTTTAATAGTTATTTATTTTATTTATTATGTATACTATTCATTTTATTATTCATGTCATTAATATGAGTTCATAGCTATTTATTTTATTTATTCATAACTTAAATACATAATGACCTTTAAATATAAATATTTATTTAATTATATTTTATTATTTAATAATATGTTTTATACAAAATAAAATTATATATTAAGTAAAAAGGAGAAATACAAAGACAATGACCTAGAAATAAACTTATTATTGAAACATATCTAAATTAGCTTCGTCATTCAAAAATATAAAATATTTAAAAAAATTGCAAGGGTTTAGAATCAAACCAACAATCTGAATTACCACTACTATTTAAAAATATCTAAAACAATACAATAATCTAAGTTTTGTCACAACTTAAATAACACAAACATGATCAGAAATCATTACCACCATTCAGAAATATTTAGGACAATACTATCATTCAGAAATATCTAGAGCAACACAATATCTTGACCTTATGAGACACTATCAAATCTTCTTAAATATTTTGTATATTTTAATAAATTATAGTCTAAATTTATCAATGGTATCTTTTTTTCATAAAATTATCAATGATAACTTTTTTTTGTAAAATTTAAAAACAATTATGATCTTCTGAATATTTTAATCAATATTTAATAAAAATATATATGTACTTATTTCATAAGTATAATTATTTTTAATTATATTTCATTAACTTGGATGCTAACGACAAACTTATAAATGAAATGTTTATATTGAAGGTAAAAATTTGTGTTTGAAAATTTTATATTGATTTAGTTAAAATTTTATATTAAATTTATTTCACACACCCCATCAGATTTCATGTCACACACCGCCATCAATTCATACTGTTTCAAAATCAACTATTGAAAAACGAATTAAATCAAATGGTCGATCAGTTGAACTAGGAATTAAAGTCGTATCTGGCTGAACAAATTTTGAAAACCAAACAATACTAAAATCGGTATACAAACTAGGAAACCGAGAATAAATAGGAGGGAAAACCAAAGGTTTAATCGGTTCCTAACATTAGACCGTAATTTACTTATTTTTATTAAGAAACCAAAAAGGATAAGGAGTAGTTTTTGATACACCAGATCTATTGATTCTATTTCTTCTTTCTTGAATTTGTAGTAGTCAAATCCAAACATTATAAATCATTTCTTTTCATCTTTGTTAGCAAACGAGAACTAACGACAAACTTATAATAAGGAGAAAATTTAAATATAATTTTTTAAGTGTAGTTTTAACTATTTTTCAATAAAAATATGACAAGTGTATAATTTACTCTTACACGCAACTTTTAAATTTAAATTTTTATATTTAACAGAAAAAGAAGAAAACAAAAAATTTTAGTTACACATATATTTAGTTCACAATAAAAGGAGAGAGATATAGTAACAAATTTACTTTTTTTTTATCTTTATAATTTTTTATGTTATAACCTTTTTAAGAAAATTTAACTATATGTTTCTTATAATATTTAAATTTTGATAATCCATTTAATCTCTCTCTCTCTCTCTCTCTCTATATATATATATATATATATATATATATATATATATATATATATATATATATATATATATATATATATATATATATATATATGATTTAGAAAATAAAGTAAATTTATAAACAAAACAAAAATATAAAAAACATATTCTAAATTAACATTTAAAAGAAAAGAAAATATAAACAAAATTAAACCTTGAAAGAAAAAACACAAGTAAATATGAAAAAAGAAACTAAAATATATTTTAAGAAAATAAAATATATAAAAAATTAAAAAGCAGATAAAAAGAAAATTAACCACTTAAAAAATACAAGTAAGAAACAAAGAATTTGCATGATCTAATATTAAATTTTGAAAGATGATTTTAATATTTTAAAATAAATATAATGATAATTATATAAATATAATTAAAATTATAATAACTCATTTCTCTTCACTTTTCTCCTCAAAACCGCAAATTTGAAATATTTTTAATTAAATATAAATAATTTATGTAAATATAATTTATTATAACGTTTGTTTTTAATAAATGGGATCCCTTAATTTATTTTAAACTTTAATTTATTTTTACATTTTTTTAATGGTTTTTTTTATAAGAGATTTGTTTTCATTCTTTTTAGAGAGTGTAGACCGAACCAAAAAAATATGAAAACAATCTTCCATAGTTTTTCTCTGAGTAAATTGCTTGTCCAAGTAAAGGTTATTAATGTTTTCGTACTAGTAAATACTTTTTTTTTAAATATATTATCATTATCTAAAATAAATAAAAATTTATTACCACATTCTTCTCTTCTTTAATGATTACATATTTTAATAGTTATTTATTTTATTTATTATGTATACTATTCATTTTATTATTCATGTCATGAATATGAGTTCATAGCTATTTATTTTATTTATTCATAACTTAAATACATAATAACCTTTAAATATAAATATTTATTTAATTATATTTTATTATTTAATAATATGTTTTTTACAAAATAAAATTATATATTAAGTAAAAAGGAGAAATACAAAGACAATGACCTAGAAATAAACTTATTATTGAAACATATCTAAATTAGCTTCGTCATTCAAAAATATAAAATATTTAAAAAAATTGCAAGTGTTTAGAATCAAACCAACAATCTGAATTACCACTACTATTTAAAAATATCTAAAACAATACAGTAATCTAACTTTCGTCACAATTTAAATAACACAAACATGATCAGAAATCATTACCACCATTCAGAAATATTTAGGACAATACTATCATTCAGAAATATCTAGAGTAGCACAATATCTTGACCTTATGAGACACTATCAAATATTCTTAAATATTTTGTATATTTTAATAAATTATAGTCTAAATTTATCAATGGTATCTTTTCTTCATAAAATTATCAATGATAACTTTTTTTTGTAAAATTTAAAAACAATTATGATCTTCTGAATATTTTAATCAATATTTAATAAAAATATATATGTACTTATTTCATAAGTATAATTATTTTTAATTATATTTCATTAACTTGGATGCTAACGACAAACTTATAAATGAAATGTTTATATTGAAGGTAAAAATTTGTGTTTGAAAATTTTATATTGAGTAGTTAAAATTTTATATTAAATTTATTTCACACACCCCATCAGATTTCATGTCACACACCGCCATCAATTCATATTGTTTCAAAATCAACTATTGAAAAATGAATTAAATCAAATGGTCGATCAGTTGAACTAGGAATTAAAGTCGTATCTGGCCGAACAAATTTTGAAAACCAAACAATACTAAAATCGGTATACAAACTAGGAAACCGAGAATAAATAGGAGGGAAAACCAAAGGTTTAATCGGTTCCTAACATTAGACCGTAATTTACCTATTTTTTATTAAGAAACCAAAAAGGATAAGGAGTAGTTTTTGATACACCAGATCTATTGATTCTATTTCTTCTTTCTTGTATTTGTAGTAGTCAAATCCAAACATTATAAATCATTTCTTTTCATCTTTGTTAGCAAACGAGAACTAACGACAAACTTATAATAAGGAGAAAATTTAAATATAATTTTTTAAGTGTAGTTTTTACTATTTTTCAATAAAAATATGACAAGTGTATAATTTACTCTTACACGCAACTTTTAATTTAAATTTTTATATTTAACAGAAAAAGAAGAAAACAAAAAATTTTAGTTACACATATATTTAGTTCACAATAAAAGGAGAGATATTTAGTAACAAATTTACTTTTTTTTTATCTTTATAATTTTTTATGTTATACCCTTTTTAAGAAAATTTAACTATACGTTTCTTATAATATTTAAATTTTGATAATCCATTTAATCTATATATATATATATATATATATATATATATATATATATATATATATATATATATATATATATATATATATATATATATATATATATATATATATATATGATTTAGAAAATAATGTAAATTTATAAACAAAACAAAAATATAAAATACATATTCTAAACTAACATTTAAAAGAGAAGAAAATATAAACAAAATTAAACCTTCAAAGAAAAAACACAAGTAAATATAAAAAAGAAATTAAAATATATTTTAAGAAAGTAAAATATATAAAAAATTAAAAAGCAGATAAAAAGAAAATTAACCACTTAAAAAAATACTAGTAAGAAACAAAGAATTTGCATGATCTAATATTAAATTTTGAAAGATGATTTTATTATTTTAAAATAAATATAAAGATAATTATATAAATATAATTAAAATTATAATAACTCATTTCTCTTCACTTTTCTCCCCAAAACCGCAAATTTCAAATATTTTTAATTAAATATAAATAATTTATGTAAATATAATTTATTATAACGTTTGTTTTTAATAAATGGGATCCCTTAATTTATTTTTACATTTTTTTAATGGTTTTTTTTATAAGAGATTTGTTTTCATTCTTTTTAGAGAGTGTAGACCGAACCAAAAAAATATGAAAACAATCTTCCAATAGTTCTTCTCTGAGTAAATTGCTTGTCCAAGTAAAGGTTATTAATGTTTTCTTACTAGTAAATACTTTTTTTTAATATATTATCATTATCTAAAATAAATAAAAATTTATTACCACATTCGTCTCTTCTTTAATGATTACATATTTTAATAGTTATTTATTTTATTTATTATGTATACTATTCATTTTATTATTCATGTCATGAATATGAGTTCATAGCTATTTATTTTATTTATTCATAACTTAAATACATAATGACCTTTAAATATAAATATTTATTTAATTATATTTTATTATTTAATAATATGTTTTATACAAAATAAAATTATATATTAAGTAAAAAGGAGAAATACAAAGACAATGACCTAGAAATAAACTTATTATTGAAACATATCTAAATTAGCTTCGTCATTCAAAAATATAAAATATTTAAAAAAATTGCAAGGGTTTAGATCAAACCAACAATCCAAATTACCACTACTATTTAAAAATATCTAAAAAAATACAATAATCTAACTTTCGTCATAACTTAAATAACACAAACATGATCGGAAATCATTACCACCATTCAGAAATATTTAGGACAATACTATCATTCAGAAATATCTAGAGCAGCACAATATCTTGACCTTATGAGACACTATCAAATCTTCTTAACTATTTTGTATATTTTAATAAATTATAGTCTAAATTTATCAATGGTATCTTTTTTTCAGAAAATTATCATTGATAACTTTTTTTTTGTAAAATTTAAAAACAATTATGATCTTCCGAATATTTTAATCAATATTTAATAAAAAAATATATGTACTTATTTCATAACTTTAATTATTTTTAATTATATTTCATTAACTTGGATGCTAGCGACAAACTTATAAATGAAATGTTTATATTGAAGGTAAAAATTTGTGTTTGAAAATTTTATATTGATTTAGTTAAAATTTTATATTAAATTTATTTCACACACCCCATCAGATTTCATGTCACACACCCCATCAATTCACACTGTTTCAAAATCAACTATTGAAAAATTAATTAAATCAAATGGTCGATCAGTTGAACTAGGAATTAAAGTCGTATCTGGCCGACCAAATTTTGAAAACCAAACAATACTAAAATCGGTATACAAACTAGGAAATCGAGAATAAATAGGAGGGAATACCAAAGGTTTAATCGGTTCCTAACATTAGACCGTAATTTACTTATTTTTTATTAAGAAACCAAAAAGGATAAGGAGTAGTTTTCGATACACCAGATCTATTGATTCTATTTCTTCTTTCTTGAATTTGTAATAGTCAAATCCAAACATTATAAATCATTTCTTTTCATCTTTGTTAGCAAACGAGAACTAACGACAAACATATAATAAGGAGAAAATTTAAATATAATTTTTTAAGTGTAGTTTTTACTATTTTTCAATAAAAATATGACAAGTGTATAATTTACTCTTACACGCAACTTTTAAATTTAAATTTTTATATTTAACAGAAAAAGAAGAAAACAATTTTTTTTTTGTTTGGAAAATTAGCAATATATTAATCCAAAAACTATTACATCACAAGCCGATCATAAGATCCAGGCAGCCAAAAGACTAATTCAGCAATACATGTTCAAATTCCCCATTTCCCCCAAACTATGTAGTAAAAATCATTCTATACTTATCCAATCCCAACCTAATCTTTTCTTTAATGTCTCCCATATTAAGGCTATCTTTGGTTTTTCCTTGGAAAATCATACAGTTATCGGACTGTCCATATGCTGTAAAGAGCTTCAGCAAAGGTGACCTTGATCCTCTTGCTAGCAATTGATTTACCTTTCGTCCTTTGCACAAACCAATCAAGGTTCCATTTTCCATTCGCAGGCTTCATATGGATCGGCAACCAATCAAGCAAATTGTTCCACATATCCTCCGCATCATGGCATTCAAAGCATAAATGGTCAATACTCTCCTTATCCCCACATAAAACACAACGGCCATCTGTTATCACGCCATGTCTACTCAGCCTGTCTTTGGTCGGGAGTCGACCAAGACAAACCATCCAAGCCACGAAGAGCATTCTAGGTCTAGCTTTATTACCCAGGATTATGTTCCTCCAATTCACCTTCACCTTATCACCTCTTAGCATACTATAAACCCATTTGGTACTATAGGACGGGGCTTTACAAAAAATACCCCATTTATCCAATTTCATCAGTATATCCCTATTTTTGAAAATATATTTCAGAAGCCAAGAACTATGTACCGGTACCTAGAAGTCCTTGCAGCTCCTGCCTTTTATATAAATCTGGTGAATCCATTTAATCCATAGTTTTTATTTTTTCGCATTGAGGTTCCATAACAGTTTACCGACCATGGCATGATTCCACTCCAGCAAAGATATCATGTTTAGCCCACCAGCGCTTATTGGATTGCAAATTTGGGCCCAGGAAACATGCACCCTGTTGGACTTATCATCCATACCTGCCCATAGGAATCTCCTGCATAATCCTTTAATGTGATGGATAACTTTTTTAGGCAGAGCAAACATCTACATCCAATAATTGGCTATGGAAAATAATACATTCTTAACTAATAGAAATTTGCCAGCATACGATAGGAATTTTGTGCTCCAATGATTTATCCTGATGAGCATCTTGTCAATTAGAGGCTTGTAGTCCACAATCTTCAGTTTTCTGCAATCCAACGATATTCCAAGTTATTTGACCGGTAGACATCCTTTGGCAAAACCTGTGACTTGCAGCACCCTTCCTATGCTGACTTCGTCCATGCCTCCACAAAATACTTTGCTTTTCTGACTGCTAATCTTGAGGCCTGAAGTCATAGTGAATACCTCCACTTTTTGCATCATAATCTTAATTGATTCAACATATCCCCTAGCAAACAATAGAATATCATCAGCAAAGCATAAATTTGTAATTTGTAGTTTGTCGCATTTGGGATGAAAATTAAAATTGTGGTTTTTCTCCAAGCCCTGCAAGATTCTGTTTAGGTATTCCATGATAATCACAGGAGAGGGGAGAGGGGATCTACTTGTCTCAATCCTCTTTGGGCCTTAAGAATTTTCGAGCAGCCCCCATTTATGCCAAATCTGTAGGATATAGTAGTAATGCAAGCATTTATCCAGTTGATGAAAATGTGAGGGAAACCCAATTACTGCAGGACCATTAGCAAGGCCTTCCAATCCACCGTATCATATGCCTTCTGAATATCCATCTGAATCATACACCTAGGCGAAACGTTCTTCCTGCTATAACCCTTAACCAGCTCGTGAGCCATAATGATGTTGTCCTGAATATTTCTTCCTGGCACGAAAGCAGATTGGCACTCATGAATAACAGAACTAAGGACAACACCAATTCTATTTGCAATAACTTTTGAAATGATTTTGTAGAAGGTGCTGCAACAAGCTATAGGTCGCATATCTTTAACCGTTGTCGCCTCTGAAGATTTGGGGATGAGTGTAACAAGCGAACAATTGAAAGCCCTTAGCATATATCCCCTTTCAAAAAAATTTAGTTACACATATATTTAGTTCACAATAAAAGGAGAGAGATATAGTAACAATTTTACTTTTTTTTATCTTTATAATTTTTTATGTTATAACCTTTTTAAGAAAATTTAACTATACGTTTCTTATAATATTTAAATTTTGATAATCCATTTAATCTCTTTCTCTCTCTCTCTCTCTCTCTCTCTCTCTCTCTCTCTCTCTCTATATATATATATATATATATATATATATATATATATATATATATATATATATATATATATATATATATATATATATATATATATATATATATATATATATATATATATATATATATATATAAACAAAACAAAAATATAAAAAACATATTCTAAATTAACATTTAAAAGAAAAGAAAATATAAACAAAATTAAACATTGAAAGAAAAAACACAAGTAAATATGAAAAAAGAAACTAAAATATATTTTAAGAAAATAAAATATATAAAAAATTAAAAATTAGATAAAAAGAAAATTAACCACTTAAAAAAATACAAGTAAGAAACAAAGAATTTGCATGATCTAATATTAAATTTTGAAAGATGATTTTAATATTTTAAAATAAATATAATGATAATTATATAAATATAATTAAAATTATAATAACTCATTTCTCTTCACTTTTCTCCTCAAAACCGCAAATTTGAAATATTTTTAATTAAATATAAATAATTTATGTAAATATAATTTATTATAACGTTTGTTTTTAATAAATGGGATCCCTTAATTTATTTTAAACTTTAATTTATTTTTACAATTGTTTTAATGTTTTTTTTATAAGAGATTTGTTTTCATTCTTTTTAGAGAGTGTAGACCGAACCAAAAAAATCTGAAAACAATCTTCCATAGTTTTTCTCTGAGTAAATTGTTTGTCCAAGTAAAGGTTATTAATGTTTTCTTACTAGTAAATACTTTTTTAAAAATATATTATCATTATCTAAAATAAATAAAAATTTATTACCGCATTCGTCTCTTCTTTAATGATTACATATTTTAATAGTTATTTATTTTATTTATTATGTAAACTATTCATTTTATTATTCATGACTTGAATATGAGTTCATAGCTATTTATTTTATTTATTCATAACTTAAATACATAATGACCTTTAAATATAAATATTTATTTAATTATATTTTATTATTTAATAATATGTTTTATACAAAATAAAATTATATATTAAGTAAAAAGGAGAACTACAAAGACAATGACCTAGAAATAAACTTATTATTGAAACATATCTAAACTAGCTTCGTCATTCAAAAATATAAAATATTTAAAAAAATTGCAAGGGTTTAGAATCAAACCAACAATCCGAATTACCACTACTATTTAAAAATATCTAAAACAATACAATAATCTAACTTTCGTCACAACTTAAATAACAAAAACATGACCGGAAATCATTACCACCATTCAGAAATATTTAGGACAATATTATCATTCAGAAATATCTAGAGCAGCACAATATCTTGACCTTATGAGACACTATCAAATCTTCTAAAATATTTTGTATATTTTAATAAATTATAGTATAAATTTATCAATGGTATCTTTTTTTCATAAAATTATCAATGATAACTTTTTTTTGTAAAATTTAAAAAAAATTATGATCTTCTGAATATTTTAATCAATATTTAATAAAAAAATATATGTACTTATTTCATAACTATAATTATTTTTAATTATATTTCATTAACTTGGATGCTAACGACAAACTTATAAATGAAATGTTTATATTGAAGGTAAAAATTTGTGTTTGAAAATTTTATATTGAATTAGTTAAAATTTTATATTTAATTAATTTCACACACCCCATCAGATTTCATGTCACACACCCCATCAGATTTCATGTCACACACCCCCATCAATACATACTGTTTCAAAATCAACTATTGAAAAATTAATTAAATCAAATGGTCGATCAGTTGAACTAGGAATTAAAGTCGTATCTGGCCGAACAAATTTGGAAAACCAAACAATACTAAAATCGGTATATAAACTAGGAAACCGAGAATAAATAAGAGGGAAAACCAAAGGTTTAATCGATTCCTAACATTAGACCATAATTTACTTATTTTTTATGAAGAAACTAAAAAGGATAAGGAGTAGTTTTCAATACACCAGATCTATTGATTCTATTTCTTCTTTCTTGTATTTGTAGTAGTCAAATCCAAACATTATAAATCATTTCTTTTCATCTTTGTTAGCAAACGAGAACTAACGACAAACTTATAATAAGGAGAAAATTTAAATATAATTTTTTAAGTGTAGTTTTTACTATTTTTCAATAAAAATATGACAAGTGTATAATTTACTCTTACACGCAACTTTTAATTTTAAATTTTTGTATTTAACAGAAAAAGAAGAAAACAAATTTTTTTTTTTTGGAAAATTAGCAATATATTAATCCAAAAACTATTACATCACAAGCCGATCATAAGATCCAGGCAGCCAAAAGAATAATTCAGCAATACATGTTCAAATTCCCCATTTCCCCCAAACTATGTAGTAAAAATCATTCTATACTTATCCAATCCCAACCTAATCTTTTCTTTAATGTCTCCCATATTAAGGCTATCTTTGGTTTTTCCTTGGAAAATCATACAGTTATCGGACTGTCCATATGCTGTAAAGAGCTTCAACAAAGGTGACCTTGATCCTCTTGCTAGCAATTGATTTACCTTTCGTCCTTTGCACAAACCAATCAAGGTTCCATTTTCCATTCGCAGGCTTCATATGGATCGGCAACCAATCAAGCAAATTGTTCCACATATCCTCCGCATCATGGAATTCAAAGCATAAATGGTCAATACTCTCCTTATCCCCACATAAAACACAACGGCCATCTGTTATCACGCCATGTCTACTCAGCCTGTCTTTGGTCGGGAGTCGACCAAGACAAACCATCCAAGCCACGAAGAGCGTTCTAGGTCTAGCTTTATTACCCAGGATTATGTTCCTCCAATTCACCTTCACCTTATCACCTCTTAGCATACTATAAACCCATTTGGTACTATAGGACGGGGCTTTACAAAAAATACCCCATTTATCCAATTTCATCAGTATATCCCTATTTTTGAAAATATATTTCAGAAGCCAAGAACTATGTACCGGTACCTAGAAGTCCTTGCAGCTCCTGCCTTTTATATAAATCTGGTGAATCCATTTAATCCATAGTTTGTCTTTTTTCGCATTGAGGTTCCATAACAGTTTACCGACCATGGCCTGATTCCACTCCAGCAAAGATATCATGTTTAGCCCACCAGCGCTTATTGGATTGCAAATTTGGGCCCAGGAAACATGCGCCCTGTTGGACTTATCATCCTTACCTGCCCATAGGAATCTCCTGCATAATCCTTTAATGTGATGGATAACTTTTTTAGGCAGAGCAAACATCTACATCCAATAATTGGCTATGGAAAATAATACATTCTTAACTAATAGAAATCTTCCAGCATACGATAGGAATTTTGTGCTCCAATGATTTATCCTGATGAGCATCTTGTTAATTAGAGGCTTGTAGTCCACAATCTTCAGTTTTCTGCAATCCAACGATACTCCAAGTTATTTGACCGGTAGACATCCTTTGGCAAAACCTGTGACTTGCAGCACCCTTCCTATGCTGACTTCGTCCATGCCTCCACAAAATACTTTGCTTTTCTGACTGCTAATCTTGAGGCCTGAAGTCATAGTGAATACCTCCACTTTTTGCATCATAATCTTAATTGATTCAACATCTCCCCTAGCAAACAATAGAATATCATCAGCAAAGCATAAATTTGTAATTTGTAGTTTGTCGCATTTGGGATGAAAATTAAAATTGTGGTTTTTCTCCAAGCCCTGCAAGATTCTGTTTAGGTATTCCATGATAATCACAGGAGAGGGGAGAGGGGATCTACTTGTCTCAATCCTCTTTGGGCCTTAAGAATTTTCGAGCAGCCCCCATTTATGCCAAATCTGTAGGATATAGTAGTAATGCAAGCATTTATCCAGTTGATGAAAATGTGAGGGAAACCCAATTACTGCAGGACCATTAGCAAGGCCTTCCAATCCACCGTATCATATGCCTTCTGAATATCCATCTGAATCATACACCTAGGCGAAACGTTCTTCCTGCTATAACCCTTAACCAGCTCGTGAGCCATAATGATGTTGTCCTGAATATTTCTTCCTGGAACGAAAGCAGATTGGCACTCATGAATAACAGAACTAAGGACAACACCAATTCTATTTGCAATAGCTTTTGAAATGATTTTGTAGAAGGTGCTGCAACAAGCTATAGGTCGCATATCTTTAACCGTTGTCGCCTCTGAAGATTTGGGGATGAGTGTAACAAGCGAACAATTGAAAGCCCTTAGCATATATCCCCTTTCAAAAAAATTTAGTTACACATATATTTAGTTCACAATAAAAGGAGAGAGATATAGTAACAATTTTACTTTTTTTTTCTCTTTATAATTTTTTATGTTATAACCTTTTTAAGAAAATTTAACTATATGTTTCTTATAATATTTAAATTTTGATAATCCATTTAATCTCTTTCTCTCTCTCTCTCTCTCTCTCTCTCTCTCTATATATATATATATATATATATATATATATATATATATATATATATATATATATATATATATATATATATATATATATATATATATATATATATATATGATTTAGAAAATAATATAAATTTATAAACAAAACAAAAATATAAAAAACATATTCTAAATTAACATTTAAAAGAAAAGAAAATATAAACAAAATTAAACATTGAAAGAAAAAACACAAGTAAATATGAAAAAAGAAACTAAAATATATTTTAAGAAAATAAAATATATAAAAAATTAAAAAGTAGATAAAAAGAAAATTAACCACTTAAAAAAATAC
>CATIWC010003787.1:0-27429 GCA_948472305.1 Vicia faba
GCCTTGGCCTTTTCTTTAGCCTTTTGGGCCATAGATTGAATCATAGCATCCCAGAAGTCTTCAGCTGTGGGATCATCATTTTGAACTTCTCCGGCTAAGCCTTCAAAGGTGTTGGAATCTATTGATCCCATGGATGAACTAGTCTTCATGGATTGCATATCATCTTTTGAAGTTTGAGATTGGAAAGTGTAGGAGAATTGGGTCTTCATATGATCTAAAGTTCTAACCATAATTTCTTCTTCTGTTTCATTGGGATACTTTTTTTGAAAAAAGTTTTTCAGGTTTCCCATAGACATTTGTTGGGAGTTTTGATCTTTAACATTGCTATTTTTGTCTTCACTCATGGCTGATTTGATTAGATCAATTTTGTCCTGGATGTCTTCTAAACTCATTTTATTCCACCATTTGTAGAAAAAATTTATTTCTAGAATTGGCACATTAAATTTGTCACTGGAAATAGTGATAGTCCATCTCCAAATCCAAGGAATTTGAAACTTAGTGAAGAAAAGAAATGGACCATTGTCCCGATTATCAAATTTGATGAAATATTTAATACTAGTGGACTATTTTCGCACTAAGGAGTATACAATTCGTTTAACTCTTTTGGAAAAATTTCTAGTGTAGGACCAAATTTAATCCACCAGGCATAAAACCAATTTGGAATGGTCTATTAATCACATCTGGATTAATTGAGAAAAACCAAGAATGTTTGTTCTTAGGATTTTGGTAATAAAAGGCTTGGGTGAAAGCCTGGACATAGTCCCAATAATTGAAATAAATATATTTTCCTTCGGAAATTCTTATTGCCTTTTCTCCATTAGGTTAAGACCCCATTCTCTAGGTGATAAGATCTTATTAATGTGGCATTTGCTGAAGTTTATGAACTTTCAGGATTGTTGTTTTGATAATGATGAGTAAAAGTTGCCGATTCAGTAACTGCTAGTAATATTTCTAAATGTGGTATTGATTTACCATGAAGGCCTGGATATCCTCTTGATTCGAGGTATCTTGGTTTTGATAGCCCATCCATCATTTGGATTTATTTCTATATCCTCATCATCAAAATACATAACTTTTTCTGTAACTGGATTCTCAAAATAATTTGTTACTTGTTCTTGAGGGGGGTCATTGACCGTAATTTCTTTGTAAGATATAATCTTTTTAGAAGAAGAAGAAGAAGGTATATCTTCCTTTTTTTGAGGTATCTAATTGCTGCATATTTCTACCTTTACAGATTGTAGTCCAATCTCCTATAAGGGGAATGTTTAATTCACTTTGGGGTAATATATTGTTACTCCCTCTTCCAAGGCCTCGTCCATAACCGCAGCCTCTTCCTCCCCTAAATGGGGGTGTCATTCTTTCCCTGCAAAAATTCACGGGTGAGGTAATCAGCAAGTGAATTATTTTCACCTTTAATATGTTTAATATCAAATTTAAACATAGATAGTTGAGATTGCCAGCTAGCAAATATTTGTTTTGCGACAAGATTTTTAACATCTTTTTCAATAATTGATTTGGCAGAGCTGCAATCAATTTGTAATAAAAAAAATTTATTAAGTAAATCATCTTGAAATTTTGAAACACATTTTATAATAGAAAGCATTTCTTTTTTGATGGTCGAATATTTTGACTGAGTAGGATTCCATTTACAAGAGGTAAACCTAACCAAAACTTCTTTGGATGTTTCAGGTATAACATGTTTTAGAATTCCTCCATATCCTAAATCTGAAGCATCGGTTTCAACGATTTTAAAATACTTGGGATTAGCCAGAGATAAGCAAGGCAAACATTTAACCTTGTTTTTAATTCTTCGGACTGCTTGAGAATGTTTATCAGTCCAAGGGCCAGGATTTTTTCTAAGCCTAGCATGTAATATTCTAGTATCATTAGCAAGATTCTCATAGTAATCGGCAATATAATTAAGACTACCAAAAAATCTTTGTAATTGTTTCTTATCAGTAATGATATCAGGGAACTTAGAAGCAAATTAAATACTTCTTTGAATAGGAATAATAGTTCCATGATCAATTTCATGTCCTAAAAATCTAATTTTAGTTTGAAATATTTTCATCTTAGGCGTGGATATAACTAATCCATTATGCTTAATTAAACCTTTGAATATTTTCAAATATTTCATATGTTGATCAATTGTTTTAGAAAAAACTAAAACATCATCAATGTAAACAATTATAAATTCCGTATAAGGAATAAAAATATCATTCATAATATTTTGAAATTCAGAAGGGGCGTTCTTTAACCCAAACGGGAGGACATTCCATTCGAAATGTCCAAAAGGCACAGTAAATGCCATTTTATACTTATCATCTTCATTAATCTGAATTTGCCAATAACCAGATTTCATATTGAATTTCGAAAAGATTAAAACAGTGTTTAATCTATCTAATAAATCTTTTTTATTAGGAATAGGATATCTAATCCATTTTAACACCTTATTAAGGGGTTTATAATTGATAACAAGTCTAGGGACACCGCGTTCTCTTTCAGCAGCATTATTAACATAAAAAGCAGTGCAACTCCAAGGAGATTTAGATTTTCTAATTAAACCTTTCACTAAAAGAGAATTTATTTCTTCCTTACATAGGTTTAAATACTCATGATTCATTTGGGCTGGTCTGACTTTAGTGGGAATCTGACATTCATTAAAGTCATCTAGATAAGGTAAAGAAATAACATGTTTCTTTCTATCCTAAAAAGCATTTGGCAAATCATTGTAAACTTCATCTTTAAATTGTTGATCAATTAATTTTATTTTTCCTTTTATCTCATCTTTATTAAGTTGTTCATTAATATTTAATAAACTAACTTCTTTATTAAGAAAACCTAATTGTTCATTAATATTAAGTCTTCTCTTATATAAAGAAAAACAATTAGGCTTTCTTAAAGAAGAAGTTAGTTTATTAAATATTAATGAATAACTTAATAAAGATGAGATAAAAGTAAAAATCAAATTAATTGATCAACAGTTTAAAGATGAAGTTTGCAATGATTTGCCAAACGCTTTTTGGGATAGAAAGAAACATGTTATTTCTTTACCTTATCTAGATGACTTTAATGAATGTCAAATTCCCACTAAAGCCAGACCAGCCCAAATGAATCATGAGTATTTAAACCTATGTAAGGAAGAAATAAATTCTCTTTTAGTGAAAGGTTTAATTAGAAAATCTAAATCTCCTTGGAGTTGCACTGCTTTTTATGTTAATAATGCTACTGAAAGAGAACGCGGCGTCCCTAGACTTGTTATCAATTATAAACCCCTTAAGAAGGTGTTGAAATGGATTATACATCCTATTCCTAATAAAAAAGATTTATTAGATAGATTAAATACTGCTTTAATCTTTTCGAAATTCGATATGAAATCTGGCTATTGGAAAATTCAGATTAATGAAGATGATAAGTATAAAACGGCATTTACGGTGCCTTTTGGACATTTCGAATGGAATGTCCTCCCGTTTGAGTTAAAGAACGCCCCTTCCGAATTTCAAAATATTATGAATGATATTTTTATTCCTTATACGGAATTTATAATTGTTTACATTGATGATGTTTTAGTTTTTTCTAAAATAATTGATCAACATATGAAACATTTGAAAATATTCAACGGTTTAATTAAGCATAATGGATTAGTTATATCCGCGCCTAAGATGAAAATATTTCAAACTAAAATTAGATTTTTAGGACATGAAATTTATCAAGGAACTATTATTCCTATTCAAAGAAGTATTGAATTTGCTTCTAAGTTCCCTGATATCATTATTGATAAGAAACAATTACAAAGATTTCTTTGTAGTCTTAATTATATTGTCGATTACTATGAGAATCTTGCTAATGATACTAGCATATTACATTCTAGGCTTAGAAAAAATCTTGGCCCTTGGACTGATAAACATTCTCAAGCATTCCGAAGAATTAAAAACAAGGTTAAATGCTTGCCTTGCTTATCTCTGGCTAATCCGAAGTATTTTAAAATTGTTGAAACCGATGCTTCAGATTTAGGATATGGAGGAATTGTAAAAGAGGTTATACCTGAAACATCCAAAGAAGTTTTGGTTAGGTTTACCTCTGGTAAATGGAATCCTACTCAGTCAAAATATTCGACAGTCCAAAAAGAAATGCTTTCTATTATAAAATGTGTTTCATAATTTCAAGATGATTTACTTAATAAAATTTTTTATTACAAATTGATTGCAACTCTGCCAAATCAATTATTGAAAAAGATGTTAAAAATATTGTCGCAAAACAAATATTTGCTAGCTGGAAATCTCAACTATCTATGTTTGAATTTGATATTAAACATATTAAGGTGAAAATAATTCACTTGCTGATTACCTCACCCGTGAATTTTTGCAGGGAAAGAATGACACCCCCATTTAGGGGAGGAAGAGGCCGCGATTATGGACGAGGCCTTGGTAGAGGGAGTAACAATATGTCACCCCAAAGTGAATTAAACATCCCCCTTATAGGGGATTGGACTATAATCCATAAAGGTAGAAATATGCAGCAATTACCTACCTCAAAAAAGGAAGATATACCTTCTTCTTCTTCTTCTTCTAAAAAGATTATATCTTACAAAGAAATTACGGTCAATGACCCCCCTCAAGAACAAGTAACGGATTATTTTGAGAATCCTGTTACAGAAAAAGTTATGTATATTGATGATGAGGATATAAAAATAAATCCAAATGATGGATGGGCTATCAAAACAAGATACCTCGAATCAAGAGGATATCCAGGCCTTCATGGTAAATCAATACTACATTTAGAAATATTACTAGCAGTTACTGAATCAGCATCTTTTACTCATCATTATCAAAACAACAATCCTGAAAGTTTCATAAACTTCAGCAAATGCCCCATTAATAATATCTTATCACCTAGAGAATGAGGTCTTAACCCTAATGGTGAAAAGGAAATAAGAATTGCCGAAGGAAAATATATTTATTTCAATTATTGGGACTATGTCCAGGCTTTCACCCAAGCCTTTTATTACCAAAATCCTAAGAACAAACATTCTTGGGTTTTCTCAATTAATCCAGATGTGATTAATAGACCCATTCCAAATTGGTTTTATGCCCGGTGGATTAAATTTGGTCCTACACTAGAAATTTTTCCAAAAGAGTTAAACGAATTGTATACTCCTTGGTGCGAAAATAGTCCACTAGTATTAAATATTTCATCAAATTTGATAACCGGACAATGTCCATTTCTTTTCTTCACTAAGTTTCAAATTCCTTGGATTTGGAGATGGACTATCACTAATTCTAGTGACAAATTTAATGTGCCGATTCTAGAAAGAAATTTTTTCTACAAATGGTTTAATAAAATGAGTTTAGAAGATATCCAGGACAAAATTTTTCTAATCAAATCAGCCTTGAGTGAAGACAAAAATAGTAATGTTAAAGATCAAAACTCCCAACAAATGTCTATGGGAAACCTGAAAAACTTTTTCCAAAGAAAGTATCCCAATGAAACAGAAGAAGAAATTATGCTCAGAACTTTAGATCATATGAAGACCCAATTCTTCTACCCTTTCCAATCTCAAACTTCAAAAGATGATATGCAATTCATGAAGACTAGTTCATCCATGGGATCAATAGATTCCAACACCTTTGAAGGTTTAGCTAGAGAAGCTCAAAATGATGATCCCACAGCTGAAGACTTCTGGGATGCTATGATTCAATCTATGGCCCAAAAGGCTAAAGAAAAGGCCAAGGCTAAAGCTATGACAAGGGACTAAGCAATGACAAGAATTATCCAGAAGCAATAATTACAAAAATAAAGATAAGAGAGAATCTTATCTTGAAACAATAAAAAAGAATATGTTGTCTATTTTGTCGTTTGTGAATTATTTTTGTGTCGATGGGGCCCATTGTGTATCCGACATTAATAATTCATCTTTGTTTATTGTAACTGGCTATCATAGGTAGCAATTACCGGCTTAAATAGTAAGCCTTTGTATCCCTATATAAAAGGATTTTTATTTCCTTTGTAAGCACGCAATTTTAATACAAAAAAGTTTTATATATATGCTTTGCTCTCTTTCTAAATACTCATAATTCAGATCCTGATTCCGCTGGCAATTCATTGTGTACCCGACATTAATAATTCATCTTTGTTTGTTGTAACTGGCTATCATAGGTAGCTATTACCGGCTTAAATAGTAAGCCTTTGTATCCTTATATAAAGGGATTTTTATTTCCTTTATAAGCACGTAATTTTAATACAAAAAAGTTTTATAAATGCTTTGCTCTCTTTCTAAATACTCATAATTTCGATCCTGATTCCACTGGCAATTGCAATTTCTGGTATCAGAGCCTGGTTCCAAAACTAAGGTATATTTCTTTATCCAACTAATAATAAATGTCATTTAGTGGCTAAAATTTTTGTTGTGGAAGGTTATATAACTTAGAAGAAACTAAGTATGTAGGTTCTTCTCTTGAGATTAATAAATATATATCATGGCAACAAGTAATAAGGGTTTTTTAAAACTAAAGAGGTTTTTTAGTGTTTTCTTATATTCATCATTTTCCTGGAGAAGGGAGTGTCAAAATGAATTTGAAAAGAAACTTTTTGCTAAAAACCATTGGACATCTTTGATTTAGGAGAGATCCTTCTATCCCTTAGGGTTGATAGTTAAACAACGTTTTGTTTACAAAGATGACTTATCAGTTGTTGCTTAGATATATTTTTATTAAGACCAAGAGTTATATTTACCTACTTAGTTTTACCTAAGATAGCTAATCAGCCACAACATCCTTAGCCTGTCATATTTATGGATTCTGATGATGATAATCATCAAAACGGTTTGATTAAGCATGAAGAACTTATAGAATATCCAAAAAAATTGGATAAACTTAACAAATGGACAATTCCATCAGTACCTTCAAACCAAATTTATAAATTTGGCAAAATAGATATATTATCTCATTTTGTTGTTAAAAGCTTAGAACAGACTATTCAAATTTCTGAAAGTACTCAGACAATCAAACTTTTAACAAAAAAGGATTTACTTCCTTTTAAAAATTATAATTATATACATGTTGGTTTAATACAAGTGGCTGTTAAACCTTTAACTTTGCTTGGATTAAATACTAGCATTCTGGGATATATTAGAGATGGTAGATGTAAAGATTTTAAACAATCTTTAGCTACTTTAATTGAGACAAGCCTGTGTCATGGACTAATTTATTTTGATGTCTCTCCCAATATAAGCTTATCTATGTCTGATAAAAATTTATTAGATGCTCTTCAATTAACTATTCATACCAATGGTTACAATTTTAAACCTGGAAGTGAAATTATGGCTATATGTTACAGGATTTATTACAAAGTTCTTACCACTTTAAACCCTAAAGCTAAACAAATATTGTTTCCTGGAACAACTACTTTAGTTCAAACTAATTTATTAACATCTAATGTTGCAACTAATAGGTTGCTAAAATGGGATGAAATTAGTTTTCCAGAAACCTGGAATCTTCCTCAGGCCATAGAACCTGAACCCATCCTTAATAAGGATGTTGATCGAATAATCCAGACTAATGAAGGAGATTTGGAGATAAACTTTAACTCTAAAAGAATGATTAGAATATCTAGATCTATGTCTAGAAGACATTCTGTAAATTTTATAGATGAGTTTTACACTGCTCCTAGTCAATTAGATAGACCTTCAACTTCTCAATTAAGAGAAGAAATAGAAGTCGTTGAGAATATAAGACTTAGCAAAAACAAAATTCCCCATGGTATATATCAAAAACCAAATCCTCCTAGAGTAGAATCACCTACTTCCTCAGATATGGACTTCCCGTTATAATGTTAGATTATTCCCCAGGTAGTAATCTTAGAAACTTTGTCAATGACGAGTTTCAGCATGAAAGATACGCTCAATTTAGAAAATGGTTTTTTAAAACTTTTCCTGCTCCAGTGTTAGATAACTTTAAGGATGAGTACTATACTCAAATGTCTATGAACCAGGATTTCATTCCTTTTGTCAAATGGTTCATTAGTTACTTTATAAGTAAACAAAAAGAAGAATTAGTTTTTATGAAAAAAGACGAACTTTTAGTTCTACAAAAACCGTTGGAAAATATTAAAGGAGAAACAATGGAATCTCCTTTTCCCCCAGAGCAAACCATAAGTTTGGGTCCTCATACTAAGGCTACACCTTATCTTACCCTTCAATTACAAAGAGTTGAAAAAAATCAGGTTACTCTTAAGGAGTTAAATTCCATAATTAAATCTAATAATTATACTAATGCCTACCTTGTTTGTCTAGGAGAATAATTTATTTCTCTAGAAAAAGAGCTCTTATCCGTAAAAGACCTTTTAGACAAACAAATAGCTCGTCAAAAGGTTATTATTGACCTTATTAATAAGCCTAAATTTCAAGAACAAGCTTCTACCTCCAATATTTCAGATGTTCCTATAATTCAACCTCCTATTCCTATAGAAGGATTTAAAATGGAAACCAACGGAGATGAGTTTGTTCGTATTCTTGAGAGAAAGCTTAAAGATTTACATTTAACGGTTATGTCTAATCAAGACTCCTCTAATGAAGAAGACATTAATGATTTAGCAAATATGTTTGCTGACTTAGACATTAGTAATCAAAATACTAATGAAATAAACCATATTTATAACTCTAAACCTTTGGAGAAATACTATTATAAGCGCCCCTCTCCTCAAGATTTACTTTTTGAGGAACCTGAACCCTTCCAAAATTCATATTCTAGAAAAGCCATTTACGAATGGAACATTGATGAATTAAATGACAAATAAATCCTAGATGCCATACATAGAATGATTATGTATTCTACTATTTGTAAACAAAACGGAAATTCTAACAAAGATATTGCCTCCTTTATATCAACTGGATTTGTTGGTCAATTAAGAGGCTGGTAGGATCATTATCTCACTGATAATCAGAAAAAAGATATTCTTAACCATAAGAAAATAGTTAAGTCCGAAGTTCCTGGAATCAGAACAAGTGGTATTGCCACCACAGGAGAAGAAGATGCGGTTTATACACTGTGTCTCTCTATCCTTCAACATTTTGTTGGAACCAATATCCCTATTGGAGAAAAAATTCAAACTCTACTTCAGAATCTAAGATGTCCCTCCCTTACACATTTTAGATGGTACAAAGATACTTTTTTATCTAGAGTTTATCAATTAAAAACCCTAACTCTATCCATTGGAAAGCCAAATTTATTAATGGATTACCTCATTTCTTTTTTGAAAAAGTTAGACATTCTTTAAGAAGTAAAAATGATGGGATAAATATTAATTATCCTGATCTTACTTATGGCCAGATTATTAGTACTTGTGTTAATGAAGGATTAACCTTGTGTAATGATATTAAGCTTAGAAATCAGCTTAAAAAACATAAACTTTCTGAAAAACACCAAATGGGTGAATTCTGCGACCAGTTCGCCTTTGATCTTGGAAGATCTCCTGAGAATAAAAAGAAAAAAGGAAAAATTTTCAGGAATAAACCTCATAAAAATAAGGATAATTATAAAAACTCTTATAAGAAGAATAAGAAATAGGGTCACTTTAATAAAAGTAGACCAAAAGAAAAGACTTTTAATCATTAAGGCAAAAGAAAAGCTAAAATGCTTGATGTATCTTGCCACAAATGTGGTAAAGCTGGTCACTATGCCAACCAATGTTGGACCAAAAAAGTTCTCAATGAAATCGAGGATGAGCAATTACGCTCTCAACTTAAGAAAGTTTGTTTACTTAAATCTGACTCAGAAACCAATTCTTCTAATGAAGATATTGACATGATCTATGAATCATCATCAGATTATTCCTCTGATAGTTCTGACAATAATAATTGTCAATGTAATCAAATAGATTATTGGAAGTATATTGTTGACATGAATGGTCTTAATGTTCTTACTGCAGAACAAGATGAAGCTATAAAAGCTATTGAATCTATTTCTGATAATAATCTTAAAAGAAAAATTCTTGAATTTTTAATTCAAGAAAACTCTAAAAAAGAATCTCCTGTTATTATTGAAGCCCCTTACCAATTAAGTGAGGTTCTATCCAGATTTCGACAGTCCCATATCCGTGAAACTCCTGTTTCCCTTACTGATTTAAACAGGGAAATTAATCTTTTGAAATCTGAAATTATTCAGATAAAGAAGGATAATCAAAAATTATCTCAAAGGGTTTCCTTACTTGAAACAGGTACCCCTAAAGTTGAAGAAATGTCTTCTACTAGCAGTCTTTCCACTAATGATAGATTTCTTACTCTGATTGATAGAGTAATTTCTCAAAAATGGTTTGTTAGAATAACTTTAGTTATTAACAGAACAATTATATTACAGAATGAAGTCTCCCTTATTGATAGCAGCGCTGACCTTAATTGTCTTCAGGAAGGAATTGTTCCTACCAAATATTATACCAAAACCACTCAAACCCTTTCTCAGGCTAGTGGTGAAAAATTAATGGTTAATTATAAATTACTTAATACCTACGTTTGCAATCAAGATATTTGTTTACCTACCCATTTTATATTAGTTAAAAACATGACTCACAGGGTTATTCTTGGAACTCCTTTTTTAAATAGCATTATGCCTTTAATAAATGTTGACACTAAAGGCATCACCACCATAATTAATGGTAAGAAGGTCACTTTTGAATTCATTACTGATCCTCATATTAAAATGCTTAATGAGGTTAAAAGTATGCTCTTAAATAAAGAAAAACAATTAGGTTTTCTTAAAGAAGAAGTTAGTTTATTAAATATTAATGAACAACTTAATAAAGATGAGATAAAAGGAAAAATCAAATTAATTGATCAACAGTTTAAAGATGAAGTTTGCAATGATTTGCCAAATGCTTTTTGGGATAGAAAGAAACATGTTATTTCTTTACCTTATCTAGATGACTTTAATGAAAGTCAGATTCCCACTAAAGCCAGACCAGCCCAAATGAATCATGAGTATTTAAATCTATGTAAGGAAAAAATAAATTCTCTTTTAGTGAATGGTTTAATTAGAAAATCTAAATCTCCTTGGAGTTGCACTACTTTTTATGTTAATAATACTGCTGAAAGAGAACGCGGCGTCCCTAGACTTGTTATCAATTATAAACCCCTTAATAAGGTGTTGAAATGGATTAGATATCCTATTCCTAATAAAAATATTTTTATATAGATTAAACACTGCTTTAATCTTTTCGAAATTCGATATGAAATCTGGCTATTGGCAAATTCAGATTAATGAAGATGATAAGTATAAAATGCCATTTACTGTGCCTTTTGGACATTCCGAATGGAATGTCCTCCCGTTTGGGTTAAAGAACGCCCCTTCCGGATTTCAAAATATTATGAATGATATTTTTATTCCTTATACGAAATTTATAATTGTTTACATTGATGATGTTTTAGTTTTTTCTAAAACAATTGATCAACATATGAAACATTTGAAAATATTCAAAGGTTTAATTAAGCATAATGGATTAGTTTTATCCGCGTCTAAGATGAAAATATTTCAAACTAAAATTAGATTTTTTGGACATGAAAATGATCAAGGAACTATTATTCCTATTCAAAGAAGTATTGAATTTGCTTCTAAGTTCCCTGATATCATTACTGATAAGAAACAATTACAAAGATTTCTTGGTAGTATTAATTATATTGCTGATTACTATGAGAATCTTGCTAATGATACTAGCATATTACATGCTAGGCTTAGAAAAAATCCTGGCCCTTGGACTGATAAACATTCTCAAGCAGTCCGAAGAATTAAAAACAAGGTTAAATGTTTTCCTTGCTTATCTCTGGCTAATCCCAAGTATTTTAAAATCGTTGAAACCGATGCTTCAGATTTAGGATATGGAGGAATTCTAAAACAGGTTATACCTGAAACATCCAAAGAAGTTTTAGTTAGGTTTACCACTGGTAAATGGAATCCTACTCAGTCAAAATATTCAACCATCAAAAAAGAAATTCTTTCTATTATTAAATGTGTTTCAAAATTTCAAGATGATTTACTTAATAAAAAAAATTTATTACAAATTGATTGCAGCTCTGCCAAATCAATTATTGAAAAAGATGTTAAAAATCTTGTCGCAAAACAAATATTTGCTAGCTGGCAATCTCAACTATCCATGTTTGAATTTGATATTAAACATATTAAAGGTGAAAATAATTCACTTGCTGATTACCTCACCCGTGAATTTTTACAGGGAAAGAATGACACCCCCGTCTAGGGGAGGAAGAGGTCGTGGTTATGGACGAGGCCTTGGAAGAGGGAGTAACAATATGTTACCCCAAAGTGAATTAAACATTCCCCTTATAGGGGATTGGACTACAATCTATAAAGGTAGAAATATGCAGCAATTACCTACCTCTAAAAAGGAAGATATACCTTCTTCTTCTTCTTCTTCTAAAAAGATTATATCTTACAAAGAAATTACGGTCAATGACCCCCCTCAAGAACAAGTAACAAATTATTTTGAGAATTCAGTTACAGAAAAAGTTATGTATATTGATGATGAGGATATAAAAATAAATCCAAATGATGGATGGGCTATCAAAACAAGATACCTCGAATCAAGAGGATATCCAGGCCTTCATGGTAAATCAAGACCACATTTAGAAATATTACTAGCAGTTACTGAAATAACAACTTTTACTCATCATTATTAAAACAACAATCCTGAAAGTTTCATAAACTTCAGCAAATGCCACCATAATAAGATCTTATCACCTAGAGAATTGGGTCTTAACCCTAATGGTGAAAAGGCAATAAGAATTTCCAAAGGAAAATATGTTTATTTCAATTATTGGGACTATGTCCAGGCTTTCACCCAAGCCTTTTATTACCAAAATCCTAAGAACAAACATTCTTGGTTTTTCTCAATTAATCCAGTTGTGATTAATAGACCCATTCCAAATTGGTTTTATGTCTGGTGGATTAAATTTGGTCCTACACTAGAAATTTTGCCAAAAGAGTTAAACGAATTGTATACTCCTTGGTGCGAAAATAGTCCACTAGTATTAAATATTTCATCAAATTTGATAACCAGACAATGTCCATTTCTTTTCTTCACTAAGTTTCAAATTCCTTGGATTTGGAGATGGACTATCACTATTTCCAGTGACAAATTTAATTCTAGAAAGAAATTTTTTCTATAAATGGTGGAATAAAATGAGTTTAGAAGACATCCAGGACAAAATTGTTCTAATCAAATCAGCCATGAGTGAAGACAAAAATAGCAATGTTAAAGATCAAAACTCCCAACAAATGTCTATGGGAAACCTGAAAAACTTTTTTGTTGGAAGGTTTAGCTGGAGAAGCTCAAAATGATGATCCCACAGCTGAAGACTTCTGGGATGCTATGATTCAATCTATGGCCCAAAAGGCTAAAGAAAAGGCCAAGGCTAAAGCTATGACAAGGGACTAAGCAATGACAAGAATTGTCCAGAAGCAATAATTACAAAAATAAAGATAAGAGAGAATATTATCTTGAAACAATAACAAAGAATATGTTGTCTATTTTGTCGTTTGTGAATTATTTTTGTGTCGATGGGGTCCATTGTGTACCCGACATTAATAATTCATCTTTGTTTGTTGTAACTGGCTATCATATGTTGCTATTACCGGCTTAAATAGTAAGCCTTTGTATCCCTATATAAAGGGATTTTTATTTCCTTTGTAAGCACGCAATTTTAATACAAAAATGTTTTATATATGCTTTGCTCTCTTTCTAAATACTCATAATTCTGATCCTGATTCCGCTTGCAATTGCAATTTCTGCAATATATATATATATATATATATATATATATATATATATATATATATATATATATATATATATATATATATATATATATATATATATATATATATATATATATATATATATTGCTTTTGCCAGCGGAATCAGGATCAGAATTATAAGTATTTTAAGGTAGAAAGAAAGTAGATCATATATAAAACTTTTTGTATTAATATTGCGTGTTTACAAAGGAAATAAAAATTCATTTATATAGGGATACAAAGGCTTACTATTTAAGTCGATAACAGCTACCTATGATAGCCAGTTACAACAAACAAAGATGAATTATTAATCTCGGGTACACAGTGGGCTTTATCCACATAAAAATAATTCACAAACAACAAAGTAGACAAAAGATTCTTTTTTATTGTTTCGAGATAAGATTCTCTCTTATCTTTGTTTTTGGAATTATTGCTTCTGAACAATTCTTGTCATGGCTTTGTCACTTGTCATAGCTTTATTGCCAATAAGATTCTTTTTTATTATTTCAAGATAAGATTCTCTCTTATCTTTGTGTTTGCCATTATTTCTTATGGAAAATTCTTATCATTGCTTAGTCCCTTGTCATAGCTTTAGCCTTGGCTTTTTCTTTAACCTTTTGGGCCATAGATTGAATTATAACATCCCAGATGTCTTCAGCTGTGGGATCATCATTTTGAGCTTCTCCAGCTAAACCTCCAAAGGTGTTGGAATCTATTGATCTCATGGATGAATTGGTCTTCATGGATTTCATATCATCTTTTGAATTTTGAGATTGGAAAGTGTATAAGAATTGAGTCTTCATATGATCTAATGTGCTGATCATAATTTCTTCTTTTGTTTCATTGGGATACTTTCTTTGAAAAAAGTTTTTTAGGTTTCCCATAGACATTTGTTGGGAGTTTTGATATTTAACATTGTTATTTTTTTCTTCACTCATGGCTGATTTGATTAGAACAATTTTGTCCTGGATGTCTTCTAAATTCATTTTATTCCACCATTTGTAAAAAAAAAATCGTTCTAGAATTGGGACATTAAACTTGACACTGGAAATAGTGATAGTCCATCTCCAAATTCAAGGAATTTGAAACTTAGTGAAGAAAAGAAATGGACATTGTCCAATTATCAAATTTGATGAAATATTTAATACTAGTGGACTATTTTTGCACCAAGGAGTATACAATTCATTTAACTCTTTTGACAAAATTTCCAGTGTAGGACTAAATTTAATCCATCAGGCATAAAACCAATTTTGAATGAGTTTATTAATCACATCTGGATTAATTGAGAAAAACCAAGAATGTTTGTTCTTAGGATTTTGGTACTAAAAGGCTTTGGTGAAAGCCTGGACATAGTCCCAATAATTGAAATAAATGTATTTTCCTTTGGAAATTCTTATTTCCTTTTCATCATTAGGGTTAAGACCCAATTCTCTAGGTGATAAAATCTTATTAATGTGGCATTTGCTGAAGTTTATGAAACTTTCAAGATTGTAGTTTTGATAATGATGAGTAAAAGTTGCTGATTCGGTAACTGCTAGTAATATTTCTAAATGTGGTCTTGATTTACCATGAAGGCCTGGATATCCTCTTGATTTGAGGTATCTTATTTTGATAGCCCATCCATCATTTGGATTTATTTTTATATCTTCATCAGCAATATACATAATTTTTTCTGTAACTGGATTCTCAAAATAATCAGTTACTTGTTCTTGAGGGGGGTCATTGACCGTAATTTCTTTGTAAGATATAATCTTTTTAGAAGATGAAGAAGAAGGTATATCTTCCTTTTTAGAGGTAGGTAATTGTTACATATTTCTACCTTTATAGTTTGTAGTCCAATCCCTTAAAAGGGGAATGTTTATTTCACTTTGGGGTAACATATTATTACTCCCTCTTCCAAGGCCTCGTCCATAACCGCGGTCTCTTCCTCCCCTAGATGGGGGTGTCATTCTTTCCCTGAAAAAATTCACGGGTGAGGTAGTCAGCAAGTAAATTATTTTCACCTTTAATATGTTTAATATCAAATTCAAACATCGATAGTTGAGATTTCCAGCTAGAAAATATTTATTTTGCAACAAGATTTTTAACATCTTTTTCAATAATTGATTTGGCAGAGCTGCAGTCAATTTGTAATAAAAAAATTTATTAAGTAAATCATCTTGAAATTTTGAAAAACATTTTATAATAGAAAGCATTTCTTTTTTGATGGTCGAATATTTTGACTGAGTAGGATTCCATTTACCAGAGGTAAATATAACCAAAACTTCTTTGGATGTTTTAGGTATAACCTGTTTTAGAATTCCTCCACATCTTAAGTCTGAAGCATCAGCTTCAACGATTTTAAAATACTTGGGATTAGCCAGAGATAAGAAAGGCAAACATTTAACATTGTTTTTAATTCTTCGGACTGCTTGAGAATGTTTATCAGTCCAAGGGCCAGGATTTTTTCTAAGCCTAGCATGTAATATACTAGTATCATTGGCAAGATTTTCATAGTAATCGGCAATATAATTAAGACTACCAAGAAATCTTTGTAATTTTTTCTTATCAGTAATGATATTATGGAACTTAGAAGCAAATTCAATACTTCTTTAAATAGGAATAATAGTTTCTTGATCAATTTCATGTCCTAAAAATCTAATTTTAGTCTAAAATGTTTTCATCTTAGGCGCGGATATTACTAATCCATTATACTTAATTAAACCTTTGAATATTTTCAAATGTTTCATATGTTGATCAATTGTTTTAGAAAAAACTAAAACATCATCAATGTAAACAGTTATAAATTCCGTATAAGGAATAAAAATATCATTCATAATATTTTGAAATTCGGAAGGGGCGTTCTTTAGCCCAAACGGGAGGAAATTCCATTTGAAATGTCCAAAAGGCACAGTGAAGGCCGTTTTATACTTATCAGATTCATTAATCTGAATTTGTCAATATCCAGATTTCATATCGAATCTAGAAAACATTAAAGCAGTTTTTAATCTATCTAATAAGTCCTTTTTATTAGGAATAGAATATCTAATCCATTTCAACACCTTATTAAGGGGTTTATAATTGATAACAAGTCTAGGGACGCCGCGTTCTCTTTCAACAACATTATTAACATAAAAATCAGTGCAACTCCAAGGAGATTTGGATTTTCTAATTAAACCTTTCTCTAAAAGAGAATTTATTTCTTCCTTACATAGGATTAAATACTCATGATTCATCTAGGTTGGTCTGGCTTATGTTGGAATTTTACTTTCATTAAAGTCATCAAGATAAGGAAAAGAAATAACATGTTTTTTCTATCCCAAAAAGCGTTTGGCAAATCATTGCAAACTTCATTTTTAAATTGTTGATCAATTAATTTGATTTGTCTTTTTATCTCATCTTTATTAAGTTGTTCATTAATATTTAATAAACTAACTTCTTCTTTAAAAAAATCTAATTGTTTTTCTTTATTTGAGAGAATACTTTAAACCTCATTAAGCATTTTAATATAAGGATCAGTAATGAATTCAAAAGTGACCTTCTTACCATTAATCATGGTGGTGATGCCTTTAGTGTAAATATTTATTAAAGGCATAATGTTATTTAAAAAAGGAGTTCCAAGAATAACCTTGTGAGTCATGTTTTTAACTAATATGAAATAGGTAGGTAAACAAATATCTTGATTGCAAACATAGGTATTAGGTAATTTATAATTAACTGCTAATTTGTCACCACTAGCCTGAGCAAGGGCTTGAGTGGTTTTGGTATAATATTTGGTAGGAACAATTCCTTCCTGAAGACAATTAAGGTCAACGCCGCTATCAATAAGGGCGACTTCATTCTATAATACAAACATTCTGTTAATAATTAAAGTTATTCTAACAAACAATTTTTGAGAAATTACTATGTCAATAAGAGTGAGAAATCTATCATTAGTGGAAAGATTGCTAGTAGAAGATATTTCTTTAACTTTAGGGGTACCCGTTTCAAGTAAGGAAACACTTTGAGATAATTTTTTATTATCCTTCTTTATCTGAGTAATTTCATATTTCAAAATATTAATTTCTCTGTAAAAATCAGTAAGGGAAACAGGAGTTTCACGGATATGGGATTGTTGAAATCTGGATAAAATCTCACTTAATTGGTAATGGGTTTCAATAATAATAGGAGATTAATTTTTAGAGTTTTCTTGAATTAAAACTTCAAGCATTTTTCTTTTAAGGTTATTATCATAAATACACTCAATAGCTTGTATAGCTTCATCTTGTTTTGTAGTAAGAACATTAAGACCGTTCATGTCAACAATAGACTTCCAATAATCTATTTGATTACATTGACAATTATTATTGTCAGAACTATCAGAGGAATAATCTGATGATGATTCATAGATCATGTCAATATCTTCATTAGAAGAATTGGTTTCTGAGTCAGATTTAAGTAAACAAACTTTCTCAAGTTGAGAGCGTAATTGCTCATCCTCGATTTCATTGGAGATTTTTTGGTCCAACATTGGTTTGCATAATGACCAGCTTTACCACATTTATGGCAAGATACATCAAACAATTTAGCTTTTCTTTTGCCTTTATGATTAAAAGTCTTTTCTTTTGGTCTACTTTTATTAAAGTGACCCTGTTTCTTATTCTTATTATAAGAGTTTTTATAATTATCCTTATTTGTATGAGGTTTATACCTGAAAATTTTTCCTTTTCTCTTTTTATTCTCAGGAGATCTTCCAAGATCAAAGGCGAACTGGTCGCAGAATTCACCCGTTTGGTGTTTTTTAGAAAGTTTATGTTTTTTAAGCTGATTTCTAAGCTTAATATCATTACACAAGGTTAATCCTTCATTAACACAAGTACTAATAATCTGGCCATAAGTAAGATCAGGATAATTAATATTTATCCCATCATTTTTACTTCTTAAAGAATGTCTAACTTTTTCAAAAAAGAAATGAGGTAATCCATTAATAAATTTGGCTTTCCAATGGATAGAGTTAGGGTTTTTAATTGATAAACTCTAGATAAAAAGGTATCTTTGTACCATCTAAAATGTGTAAGGGAGGGACATCTTAGGTTCTGAAGTAGAGTTTGAATTTTTTCTCCAATAGGGATATTGGTTCCAACAAAATGTGGAAGGATAGAGAGACACAGTGTATAAACCACATCTTCTTCTCCTGTGGTGGAAATACCACTTGTTCTGATTCCAGGAACTTTAGACTTAACTATTTTCTTATGGTTAAGAATATATTTTTTCTGACTATCAGTGAGATAATGATCCCACCAGCCTCTTAATTGACCAACAAATCCAGTTGATATAAAAGAGGTAATATCTTTGTCGGGATTTCTGTGTTGTTTACAAATAGTAGAATACATAATCATTCTATGTATGGCATCAAGGATTTGTTTGTCATTTAATCCATCAATGTTCGATTCATATATGGCTTTTCCAGAATACGAATTTTGGAAGGGTTCAGGTTCCTCAAAAAGTAAATCTTGAGGAGATGGGCGCTTATAATAGTATTTCTCCAAAGGTTTATAGTTATAAATAGGGTTTATTTCATTAGTATTTTGATTATTAATGTCTAAGTCAGCAAACATATTTGCTAAATCATTAATGTCTTCTTCATTAGAGGAGTCTTAATTAGACATAACCATTAAATGTAAATCTTTAAGCTTTTTCTCAAGAATACGGACAAACTCGTTTCCGTTGGTTTCCATTTTAAATCCTTCTATAGGAATAGGAGGTTGAATTATAGGAACATCTGAAATATTAGAGGTAGAAGCTTGTTCTTAAAATTTAGGCTTATTAATAAGGTCAATAATAACCTTTTGACGAGCTATTTGTTTGTCTAAAAGGTCTTTTACGAATAAGAGCTCTTTTTCTAGAGAAATAAATTGTTCTCCTAGACAAACAAGGTAGGCATTAGTATAATTATTGGATTTAATTATGGAATTTAACTCCTTAAGAGTAACTTGATTTTGTTCAACTCTTTACAATTGAAGGGTAAGATAAGGTGTAGCCTCAGTATAAGGACCCAAACTTATGGTTTTCTCTGGGAGAAAGGAGATTACATTTTTTTCTCCTTTAATATTTTCCCACGGTTTTTGTAGAACTAAAAGTTAGTCTTTTTTCATAAAAACTAACTCTTCTTTTTCTTTACTTATAAAGTAACTAATGAACTATTTGACAAAAGGAATGAAATCTTGGTTCATAGACATCTGAGTATAGTACTCATCCTTAAAGCTAGCTAACACTGGAGTAGGAAAAGTTTTGAAAAACCATTTTCTAAATTGAGCGTATCTTTCATGCTGAAACTCGTCATTGACAAAGTTTCTTAGATTACTACCTGGGGAATAATATAACATTATAACGGGAATTCCATATCTGAGGGAGTAGGTGATTCTACTCTAGGAGGATTTGGTTTTTGATATATACCATGGGGAATTTTGTTTTCGCTAAGTCTTATATTCTCAACGACTTCTATTTCTTCTCTTAATTGAGAAGTTGAAGGTCTAGCTAATTGACTAGGAGCAGTGTAAAGCTCATCTATAAAATTTATAGAATGTCTTCCAGACATAGATCTAGGTATTCTAATCATTCTTTTAGAGTTAAAGTTTATCTCCAAATATCTTTCATTAGTCTGGATTATTTTATCAACATCCTTATTAAGGATGGGTTCAGGTTCTATGGCCTGAGGAAGATTCCATGTTTCTGGAAAATTAATTTCATCCCATTTTAGCAACCTATTAGTTGAAACATTAGATGTTAATAAATTAGTTTGAACTAAAGTAGTAGTTCCAGGAAACGATATTTGTTTAGCTTTAGGGTTTAAAGTGGTAAGAACTTTGTAATAAATCCTATAACATATAGCTATAATTTCACTTCCAAGTTTAAAATTGTAATCATTAGTATGAATAGTTAATTGAAGAGCATCTAATAAATTTTTATTAGACATAGATAAGCTAATACTGGGAGAGACATCAAAATAAACTGGTCCATGACATAGGCTTGTCTCAATTAAATCAGGTAAAGATTGTTTAAAATATTTACATCTACTATCTCTAATATATCCCAGGATGCTAGTATTTAATCCTAGCAAAGTTAAAGACTTAACAGCAACTTGTATTAAACCAACATGGATATAATTATAATTTTTAAAAGGAAGTAAATCCTTTTTTGTTAAAAGTTTGATTGTCTGAGTACTTTCAGAAATTTGAATAGTCTGTTCTAAGATTTTAACAGCAAAATGACATAATATATCTATTTTTCCAAATTTATAAATTTGGTTTGAAGGTACTGATGGAATTGTCCATTTGTTAAGTTTATCCAAATTTTTTGGATATTGTATAAGTTCTTCATGTTTAATCAAACCATTTTGATGATTATCATCATCAGAATCTATAAATATGACAAGCTAAGGATGTTGTGGCTGATTAGCTATCTTAGGTAAAACTAAGTAGGTAAATATAACTCTTGATCTTAATACAAATATATCTAGGCAACAACTGATAAGTCGTCTTTGCAAACAAATCGTTGTTTAACTATCAACCCTAAGGGATAAAAGGATCTCTCCTAAATCAAAGATGTCCAATATTTTTTAGCAAAAATTTTCTTTTCAAATTCATTTTGACACTCCCTTCTCCGGGAAAACAATGAATATAAGAAAACACTAAAAAACCTCTTTAGTTTTAAAAAGCCCTTATTACCTGTTGCCATGATATATATTTATTAATATCAAGAGAAGAACCTACATACTTAGTTTCTTCTAAGTTATCTAACCTTCCACAACAAAAAATTTAGCCACTAAATGACATTTATTATTAGTTGGATTAAGAAATATACCTTAGTTTTGGAACCACATTTATTATTAGTTGGATATATATATATATATATATATATATATATATATATATATATATATATATATATATATATATATATATATATATATATATATATGAGAAAATGTTTATTAATGATACAATATTTTTTATAAGTTAAAATATTTTTATATATGAGAAAATGTTTATTAATGATACAATTATTTTTATAAACGGGAATAAATTACACATATTTTTATAAACGAGAAAAAATCTATTATTAATACAATTATTTTATAAAAATGGGGAAAAAATCTACTATTTAACAATAATTTTTATAAATGGGAATGAGTTAAACGTATTTTATAAAACCGAAAAATATCTACTATTGATACAATTATTTTTATAAACGGAAATAAGTTACAAGTATTTTTATAAACAAGAAAAAAATGTTGATAAAATTATTTTTATAAACGGGAAAAGTGTATTGTTGATACAATTATTTTAAGATACGACAATAAGTTACAAATATTTTTGTAAATGTGAAAAAGTCTGTTATTGATACTATTATTTTTTTAAATGGGAAAAAATTATAAATATTTGTATAAATGAGAAAAAGTCTACTATTGATACAATTATTTTTATAAATGGAAAGAAGTTATAAATATGTGTATAAACGGGAACAAGTCTACTATTGATACATTTATTTTTATAAACGAGACTAACTATCAAAAAATTTTATATCATCATTTTTACGTTATAATTTTAATTTGAATCTTATTTGTTATTTATTTTGTATAGTAGATTTATATACGTCACTATATTATATTTATTCATCATTTATAACGATATTGTGAGACTCATGCGAACACACATGTAGATAATCGATTATATATATATATATATATATATATATATATATATATATATATATATATATATATATATATATATATCCTAACAAATATTACAACATGATAAATTAAATTAATATTTGTATGACAATCATCATTGAAACATTTTTTTCTTTTAATTCGTAAATATTTTTATATACATTTCTTAGCTATAATTATATCATAATTTTTAATATTTATATCGACTTTGCGTGACCCGTGCGAATGCGTGGATCCTTTACTAGTTTTAGGTTAAAAGTATATGGACAGTCACAGAATTTGGCATAAACGTCGTTGTTCCATTACCATCAATTCCTTCAATTTTCCCTCTTTCTTTAATTCGTTTTGGTATACTGAATATTGAAGGAACTTCGGGCCAAATCACACCAAGCCAATTTTAATTCGGTGCACACCCTCTCCCCAGATCCACGTGCCACTGTATTCGGCTTTAAACTCCTCTGTCTTGGCATCCTTGTTAATATTTTGTGCTTTATTTTTTTTACTTAGTTTTTTCTATAATTTTTACATGATTTTTAGCTTTCCTAATGACAAATTGACATGAAAAATGTGACAAAAATATGATGATATTGATCTCGATCCTTGCATTTTTAGTTGGTAATTCTCTTCATAAAAAGTCTCATAAATTTGATAAAAATAGGCTTTTTGTTTCACGGAATGTTAATGTGGTTTGCGAGCTTTGTGGTTGAATGTTGAGGCAACTTTTATGAAATTAAATACTTGAGGATTAATTTATTTGATCATTTCAAAAGCTGCTTCTGTAGAGTTTTCTTATCGCTTGCATGGCTTTGAAGGGGCAATGAACCTTCTCTGTTAGGTATCACCTGAGCTCTCTTTACTATCTCATTTAAGCATCACTTTAATTCTTTTTTGACATGAGAAGTAGGATAGAGATGTAATGAGATGAAGTCCTACCTTTGTAGGCTCTGTATTTGCGTAGTTAGGAATCAGTTTGTGATGCTGAGTATTGATACTTTGGCCTGATGCTTTACTTCTACACTTTGGTTTTGTTTACTACTATTTAGGTCATATTTTATGGTGGACAAGGAGTCATTCAGCTTACACCCCATGGCTTCTTTCATTTTATTTCTCTTTTTATCATTGTTTTAATTGTTTGTGTTTGCTTGATTGATTAATGATCCCTTAGGTGATTTTGGCTCAATTTTAATCATTGATAAAATTAAACTAAAATTAGACTTTATGCTTTAAATCCAAGTATCACAACATAAGTAGAATTCCCTTTCATCTTCACCTTAGGGCCATTGTACATGTAAACATTAGGATTAACTCCCCCTTAGTCATTTTCTTATTTTGCATTGCATATTAAAACAAAATCCTTTTCTTTATCAAAAACTCAAAAATACTTAATGAATAAATTGATACGTACAAATATGTCATGAGTCTTAAGCATGTGCGGAGTACTTTGGATACGAGGTGTCTAGCTCGACCATCTAAAATTCTCTCATGTCATAGACTTTAGTATTGTATGTATCCCCAACACTTTTATAAATAAAGGGGGGGTACTCGGATACCTCCGTCCTTGGAGGACTATCTAAGGTATTATCCTAGCAAAAAATACTTAACAAATCAAATGTGTGACTTTTCCTTGAGGGCGTAACTAAAAACCTTTTCAAAAGGGTTCGTCACCCATAAAAAACACACAACAAACCAAAATCTTTAAGTTGAACTACAGTGCTCTTATTCCTTCACGGGATATATAGGCACGAGGTTTCACGTTCAAGGAGAGCACCTTAATTATAAATCTTCTTTTTCCTTTAATTAATCCATGCATGCATTCCCTTAGCAAGTAAACTTTAGATAACACACCCTTTGATTATAACAACAAGAGTGGATCATGTTGAGTACAACGAATGCGAGGGGGTGCTAATACCTTCCCCTGGCATAATCGTCTTTTGTACCCTTCTTTTGGTTGCGAGACCATCTTATTCTTCCTTTGGGGTTTTCTCGATATTTTCCCTTCCTTCAGGATAAATAAAGTTCGGTGGTGACTCTATTTATTTTGTGATGCGACAAATGTCAAAAAGGATGGCATGACATTTCATAGTGATGATCTGAGTTCTTTCAGATATCTCATTCAACATGGTTGGAACAAGGACATTGATGGTTTTAAAAAACCAATCAAGAATCTTGTTAAAGGGAAGGTTGTGACTTTGGAGCATATGGACAACAAGGAACAACTTGCTTCTATCTAAAAAAGTGGGATTAGAACTTGTACTATTAAGGATTTGTAGCAATTACAGATATGGAGGAGTGAAATAATTACTGCATTTTCCTTTATAATTTGATGCATGACATGCCTGGACAAATTGCTACTGAGAAGAGCTTGAAGGAAGGTGTTCTGCAAGACAGTGGGGCTGGCTACAGCACCAAGGAATGAAAAAGGATCTTTGATAGAGGAAAGAGATGGAAGACCACAAGAAGCTAACCAAGAGTGTTTGTTTCCATCTATGTTTAGTTGTGTTTCCATGTGTGCTTCCATCGTTGGTATTGCGGGTATGCAATATGTTTGTTTCCATTTGTGCTTAGTTGTGTTTCCATGTATGCTTCCATCTATGGTATTGCTGGTGTGAAATATCTTTGTTTCCATCTGTGTTATTGCTGGTGTACAATATGTTTGTTTCCATTTGTGGTATTGCTTGGGTACAATATGTTTGGTTCCAATATTGTGTTTTCTTTGTGTGTTTCCACTGTCTATGTACATTTACTCCAGTTTTTGTCAATATTTTGGCTAAAAAGGGGGAGTAAAGTGTTGTGTTATGCTTTGTATCCTGATATTATATCACATGTCTAGACATGTTGATTTAGCATTGTGAAAGGACTGTGTGCTACTACCTTTGTGAGAGTAGCTGTTTGTGGTTGCTTATGCAATCATTCAGGGAGACCATGATTATTCATGATTGGTTGTGATGAAGTTGTTTTTGCTACTTCTGCTATGTCTTCTGTTGCATGTGCTCTAATTTGGGGGTTTCCCTTGAGTGAGAGAATTGATTATGTATGACAGGTGAGTAATAGACATGTCTAATTGTACAAGCTTTTTATTTGTGTTATGTTTTTATAGAGTTTTACATGATTTCATGTAACTTGTATTTGTGGTTTTATTCCTCTCTCCAGATTTTTGTTCAAAGGTTGTTTTAACCAAAATTTGCCAATGGGGAGATTGTTAGTTTCTGTGATTTTATGGTTGGCAACAATTTTGGTAAAACAAGTAGTTGGCAAAAAATTTATCAAACATGTTTCATTAAGAAAAACATGTATTGCATCCTAATTTTGAACAAGATGTCATAACATATTGACAAGCTAGTACAACAGAGTCAGCTGATACTTATTTGACAGATGTTATATCAGAAGTTGTAACATTTCGCAATAGAACAACTGACAGTACAACTGGATAATATCCTTGAAGATTTGATTAAGAAAATATAAGATTCTGGAGGTTTCTAGTACTCATAACAGGTGCAGGAAATCAAGGATTTTTAGTAACAATTGCAAATTTGGTTTTGTTTCATAAAAAGGATATTTGAGACTTTTTGGGAAATATTTGAAATATTTGTTTTTTTTATTTTTATTTTTGTGAGAAGATTCTGCAGTGATTTAGAGCTAAAGATTGGATTTGATTGAAGAGTCCAAGCCCAACTGCAGAAGTCTATATGAGGAATTATCCAAGACCTAGTTTTTAAGAAGCATAGATTTATTGTAAAACCTTGTGAAAATAAGGTTTAGGGTTTGAGAGTTCCTTAGTTTCTCTGTGTGTGTTTTTTTTTTGTGCGTTCTCATGTATCTTTTGATGCATTTATGTTGACTGATTGTTACTTGTTTATCAAGTTATTTTTCTCCTCTAAGTTTTTAAGCAAGCAAACTAAGTATTTTTGAATTGGAAGTGTAATCTTATTTTTTGTTTCTCTAAACATTCCCTGAGATTGGGATTGTTTGATATCACTGTGGTGATTGGGAGTGAGAGGTGTTCTTATATCTAGGAGGTCCCTAGGTAGAAATTGCATTGGGTGGGGATAAAATGAGAAGTGTTAAACTAGGATTGTTTAGCTTCGAATTGATACTACGATAGTGGATTTTCTTCTTGGCTTGATAGCCCCAGAGTAGGTAAGTTGTATTAAACCGGGTTAACAATTGATTTTGTTCTTTAAGTTTCTATAATTTACCTTTTCTGCATAATCTTTCTGTTTTTAACAAGTCTATTTTTCAGTCAACAAATGTTATAACATTTATCGTGACATTGTGTGTTGTTGAGACATCAATCTTGACTTCTGATATTGTGTGTTCTAGAATTTCACTTTCCTTATCTCTTAATCCCTCTCAGCTTTAAATGTTTGAATACATCGTTGTTCCGGCACGCCCACAACAGCGACTGCGGTGGCTTCCTTCCTAGGATCACAAGATTCGTATGCCAAAATCCTCTACTCAATATCCTCTATCTCAATCAGGTACTTGTTTTCACATATCCCACTTTAATCGTATTGAATCTAACCAAGACCCTAAACCCTATATTCATTAAAAAAATTAAGTAAATGGTGATAGCGTAGCTTCTGGCAATAATTCTTTGGGGTTTTCAATCTACATGATTCCATCTACATAGTTTTAAGAAGCTATAGAAAAGGATGATGGAACACCTACCTTGAAGTTGGGGTTTTCAATTTACATGTACGTATTCTCTTCTTTATTTCTTCCTCGTCTTCTTCTTCTTGCTTCTACTTCTTCTTCTTACTTATTTGTTGTTGTGTTGTTTTTTGCATTCTTATGTGCTTCTTCGATTCCTCCTTCTTCCTTATCTGTACAAAATCGTGTTTGTTGGTTGATATTAAAGAGAGCTTTGAAGCTCTGTGTTGAGCCATGTAGAGAGGTGAGAGGGAAAGTGTGTGTGTGTGTGTGTTGTAGAGAGTTGAAAAG